>CM076571.1:904675856-904828898 GCA_034641835.2 Pinus albicaulis | reverse complement strand
AAAAACTGAGTACTAATAAACCGTTGAGATTAATATAATCAACCCAACAAAACCATAAAAATATTACTCCAACCTAAAAATATTAAAAATATGTGGAAAAATATTACAACTACTTGAAAAAATAAACCACATAAAATAATTTGGATACACATGCGTTTTTTTGTTATTTCAACTCTGATAATGGCGCTCAACCGGTTGCCGCTCACAGCAAATGCTAGTTTCCCACACGCAAAAAGCTTTTCACAACGCAATCCACGGCAATCCCTTTGCCGTTTATTGTACGATTTTATCACGACTACCCCTCCGAATACGTCACTCATTTAGTTGAACTAATTCAATCCGGCCGGATCCTCCGGATTCGATATTGTTCTCTACATGGCACCCTTCACTTCTCTTGCCCAACCATGCAATAATGTCTGAGAATACCAATTCTCTGTTCTCTGCAGGTTCCCCAAATGTCAATCCATGCGACATATTGGAATACAGTTTCAGCGTTTTGTCTATACTTTTGGCAGAAGTATACAGTAATTTGCTCACAGATGGGTCTGTCACTCTATCGGCTTCACCATGAACAATCAAAAAGGGCAGCCTCACCTGCATCAAATAATTCATTAGGACCGTGATTAAAGGCAACTGCAAACGGTTGTAGATTGAATTAAAAATGTTCAAATACGGTACCTCGTGCAGCCGTTTCTCTATGTTCAGACTGATCATGAGAAGCTCGTAAGCCGTTTTTAGACGAGGTCGACCTTCATAAACATAAGGATTTTCCCTTATCTGTGCACAGAGACAAACCATGAAAATTAATTAGAATTCCTACAAATTGATTACAGTTCACAAACATGAAACAAATCAGAAATACAATTCATTACCTTTTGTCTCATTTCTGGATCCTTGAAGCCAATGTCTACAATATCCTCAGTAGGTACAACCTTCCATGTTGGAATTATTGCAGTTAACTTCTTCAATATGCTAATAACCAAAGGGTGGGGCTTTAATTCTTCTGCTATCTGTAATAAGTATAAACAAGGTGAGAGGACATATAAAAATTCAATAATGCAATGTGAAATGCCATACAAATTAACGATACCTTGCACATAGGCGCAACAAGAACAGCTCCACTCTACTAGTTAGGCTGCCTTCTATGGATGAGAAGCGCCACAGCTCCTCCCATTGAATCTCCATAAAGGAACCTCACTTTCTCCCTATACTCAACGCGTTCTGCAATGTGATTATCATATTTTCTTATTATTTAAATGGACATTAATTAACAACCTAACATTGAAATATACGGCATGCATAGGTGGTCCCAATAATACATACCAGCGACGCTCCTGAAAAAATTTGTACAATCCGTTACAAGGTCATCGAAGTTTTTTATGTAACAGCGTGTTCCAGCAGATTTGCCATGTCCTTCATAATCTATACCAAATACTGCATACCCGGCCTTTGCAAGCCTCACTCCTGTGTCTGATAATAGGTCCAATTGACTTATTAATTTTAGAGCTAAATTAATACAAAATTTTGGTAAAGAAATTCTAACAAATAATGTTCACTCATGAACATCCTGGTCATATTTACTTATATATTATTACAGGGAAAAGAGTTAGAAGTACCTTCCATGAAAACGCTGCACTCCATGCCATAGCCTACAATTAGCACGAGAAGGAAACAAATTACAAAGTGGTGAAATCCTTAACGAATTTACAAAGTGGCGAATCCTTGGATTTGTGACAATGAATTGCATTATGATTAGATGATGGACAATGAATTGGGAAGCTGACCATGGCAGAGACATATTACGGCTGTGGCTTCCTTATCTGCAGGCAGCCATCTGCAAGTAAATAGCTTTACTCCTCGCGAACTTTCAATGAACTCCTGGATGTGGATCGCGTTTATGTTGGAATTAATTCCAACTGCCAAGCTATCGCAGGAATGGAGGCGGCAGCAAGTCCGCGGGGGTCCGGCAAGATTGGCCAGGGGAGCTGCATAACCCATCGGACAGGGCCCACACCATGCAGTGATAATACTGTCCGCGGGGGTCATTGAAAGTCTGTGGCTGGAGTTGTGGACGCCCCCGGAATTGCTGACATCACCACAGCAGGGGCCCACATACATTATATGCCATATGTAATATGGTAAAAGGATTGCGGGTTAATTTTTTTTTGTTGTCACGGCATTTTTTTAGACAGTTGTTTATTTTATTTTTAATATATGCAATGCATTCATATATATTAAAAAGGCCCGTGATGCAATGTTTCATATGTTATATGAAAGCTCGTGGGGCTGTTGTATTATTTATAATACACAGCAATTTTTATATAAAAGAACAGTAGTGGAGAAATAAAAAAAGGGAAGACAACATAACTGGTTTTATTACACAGGTTTGTGCACAGCAGTGCGGGATGAAAAATCAAAGTGCCAGAAAGTCAATTTGATATCAATGCATTATCAAACGGTGCCTGCAGAAATTTATGATACCATAAATGAAATCTGAAGCGGTGAAATTTGTGGTTGAATGTCAATGAATGGCATTAAAACAGCGCTGAGATATTTCTGAGATATTTCTGAGATATTTGTTTTGGTTAATATACAGAACAGAGTCATTTTGTAAATGTAATGTTTTAATACACAGCAGCGTATTTTTTTAAAATAGAGACAGAGCAGAGTTTGGAAATACACAGCAGAGTATTTTTCAAACAGAGACAGAAAACAGAGTGTTTTATATTTTACACAGTAGTGTGAAATATTTTGTAACAACAGTGAATGACAGAGTGATAATTTCTGAACTGTGTTTGCAGCAGTCAGATTTTTTTTGTAAATCCCTCTTTGAGGAAGAATCTGTAACAGCAAGTTTTTTTAATAGAATTTTTTTTATGTGAAACTCTGTCACTGTGTGCAAATTTTAGAATTTTTCTCTGTGTTAAGGGAAGACTGTTTATTGTTTTGGAATTCTGAAAATTCCAACATGGTATCGGAGCCAATCCAGGCTATTTGAAGGGTCAAATAAGCTGAAGGAACAGAGTTCGTTTTTGCAGCAACCTCTCCAGCAGAGTGAAGGTTCAGCCAAGAAGAATTCGAAGGTATTTCTCTATAAAATTTGTTGTGTAACTATTGCAAAACAGTGAGCTATTTTAATACACAGTCAAGTGTTTTTATCATAGTTAGAAGTGCAGAATGGCAGGCTCTAGCACAGGTATGAGTTTGGGAAATGTCCATCTCCCACAATTCAATGGAAAGAATTATGACTACTAGTCAATAACTATGAAAGCTTTATTTACCTCACAAGAGTTATGGGAATTAGTTGAGGATGGCTTTGAAGAGCCAAAAGATGAAGCAGAGTTTTTAATGTTAAATCAAGCAGGAAGAGAACAGTTGAAGAACAATAAGAAGAGAGATGCCAAGGCTCTTTTCTTTTTGTATCAAGCAGTGCATGAGAGTGTGTTTCCTAGGATAGCAGCAGCCAAGAAATCCAGTGAAGCATGGGAAACTCTCAAGACAGCTTATCAGGGTATGGAGAGAGTGAAGACAGCAAAACTTCAATTGCTGAGGAGAGATTTTGAGACTCTCTGTATGAAGGAGTCAGATAACATTGACTCATTCTTCACTCATGTGATTGGAATGGTCACACAAATCAGATCTCATGGAGAGACTCTTGAGGACAAGAGGATTGTGGAGAAACTCTTGAGAAGTTTACCCTCAAGATTCGATGTGATTGTCACCACCATAGAAGAGACAAGGGATCTCACAAAGTTTTCAGTGGATGAATTACATGCATCACTGATTACACATGAACAGAGATTGGGTAGGAGTGACAACTCATCTCTAGAACATGCTTTTAAGTCCCAGATGTCTTTCGGAAGAGGAAGAGGGCAAGGCAAAGGAAGAGGAAGAGGCAGAAGCCAAAATAGAGGTGGAAGGAACAGTCCAGCAAATGCTCAAGGAAGGGGCAGCAATCCAAATCAGCATCAAGGCCAAGGCAGCAGCCAACAGAATGGTCAGCAGAATGCACAAGGACAAAGGTATGACAAATCCAATGTCCAATGTTATAATTGTAAGAAATATGGTCATTATGCTAATGAATGTAGAAAGAAGAAGCAGAATGATATGAGAAGTGAAACAAGTGCAAATTTCAATAAAGAAAACAGCAGTCAAAGTAATTTGTTTTTAGCTTGTAATATGGCTGAAGAAAAGAGTGAAGACTTATGGTTTTTAGACTCCGGTTGTAGTAACCATATGACAGGAAACTTAGCAATGTTTTCTATGTTAGATGAAAGTGTGCAGTCACAAGTCACACTAGGAACTGATAGCAAAGTTTCTGTTATGGGAAAAGGAGATGTAAATGTTTTAACAAGATTAGGTGCAAGGAAAACCATAGCAGATGATTATTATGTTCCAGGAATGAAGTGTAACCTCTTAAGTGTTGGACAGCTAGTCCATAAGGGGTATAATGTTTTCTTTGATAATGATGTTTGTACCATCATGGATAAACCACCCAGCAAACAGTGTATTGATGAAGTCAAGATGACAAGGAACAGGATGTTCCCTCTCAGGATGAGAGCAGACTTGAAGAATGGTGAAGAGAAAGCAGCAGTTGCACAGGAGACTTACCAAAGCGAACCAAAGGATGATAATTGGTTATGGCACTTGAGATTTGGACATCTCAACTTTGGAGGTCTTAATTTGTTGAACAGAAAAGGGATGGTAAGTGGTTTACCATTAATAGAGAAACCGGACAGCCTTTGTAAAGGTTGTATTCTTGGGAAACAACACAGAGAAAGTTTTCCTTCCGGGAAAAGCATAAGGGCGAAAGCACCCTTAGAGATTGTCCACTCGGATGTGTGTGGACCGATGCAAACTCCATCACTTGCTAGCAGCCACTATATCTTAACATTCATAGATGATTTTACAAGAAAAGCTTGGGTTTACTTTTTGAAAAAGAAAAGTGAAGTGTTTGAAAAATTCCGCAATTTCAAAGCACTTGTTGAGAACCAAAGTGGGCTGCATATCAAGGTCTTAAGGACTGATAGAGGAGGTGAGTATATATCTAAAGATTTTATACGGTTTTGTAGAGAAAATGGTATTCATAAACAGTTTACAACTAGATATACACCGCAGCAAAATGGAGTGGCCGAAAGGAAGAACCGAACCATAATGGACATGGCGAGGAGTATGCTTAAGGCAAAGCATTTGCCGAATGATTATTGGGCTGAAGCTGTATATTGTGCAGCGTATATTTTAAACAGGTGTCCTACAAAAGCAGTCATGAACAAAGTGCCGGAAGAGGCATGGAGTGGCGCAAAGCAAAGTGTCACACACATGAAGGTTTTCGGATGTGTGGCTTATGCACACATTCCGGATCAGCTAAGGAAGAAGTTGGACAGCAAGGGGGAGAAATGTATTTTCATTGGATACAATGAGGAATCCAAGGCATATAGGTTATATAACCCATCCAGCAAGAAGTTTCTTGTGAGCAGGGACGTACAGTTCATTGAAGAGGAAGCTTGGGATGGAAGCATAGAGAAAACAGTGAATGTTAAACACTGTTTATCTCATGATGAGAATGATGATGAGTTGGCTGAAATACATCCCCAAACAGCAGCAACAACACCGCAAAGCACACCCTTGAGGAGAAATGACGGTGCTTCTCCAAGCACACCACAAGGAGGAAATTCAAGTGCTTCTTCAAGTACTTGTACACCTAATGAAAGAGGTAAGAAATTCAGAAGTTTGAAAGAGATTTATGAACAAGATATAGCTAATGAAGGTATCAATTCTTTGTTTGCTTTATATTGTCATGTTGATGATCCTGTTCATTTCGAAGAAGCTATCAAGGATAGGAAATGGATAGAAGCTATGGATGAGGAAATAAATGCCATAGAGAGGAACAAAACTTGGGATTTAGTTGAACTCCCAAAAGGTAAAGATTTCATTGGTGTTAAATGGGTCTACAAGACCAAGAGTAATGCTGAAGGCAAGATAGAGAGACACAAGGCGAGGCTTGTTGTCAAAGGCTATAAGCAGAAGCATGGCATAGATTATGAGGAAACTTTCGCACCGGTTGCCAGAATGGAAACCGTGAGAGCAGTGTTGTCCATAGCAGCACAAAACAAGTGGAAAGTTTACCAAATGGACGTGAAGTCAGCATTTCTGAATGGAGTGTTAATGGAAGAGGTTTACATTGAACAACCTCTTGGCTATGAAAAGAAAGGCCAAGAGCACAGAGTATGCAAGTTGAAGAAAGCTCTTTATGGGCTGAAGCAAGCGTCAAGAGCGTGGTACAGTAGGATAGACTCATATCTACTGGAAAATGGTTTTGAGAAGTGTGAGGGAGAACCCACCCTCTACATCAAAGAACAAGATGGTAAAATTTTGATTGTAGTCTTGTATGTTGATGATGTTATTTTTACAGATAATGATGATTGCCTTATTGAACATTTTAAAACAGTCATGAAGGAAGAATTTGAAATGACTGATATGGGTTTGCTGAGATACTTCTTGGGAATAGAAGTAGAACAAAATGAAAATGGGATTTTTATCTCACAGGCAAAGTATGTTAATGAGGTACTTGAAAGATTTAACATGCAGGAATGCAAAGCAGCAATCACTCCCACAGTGATGGGATTAAAACTCAGCAGAGAGGACAGCAGTAAGGATTTTGATCATAGTTTATACAAGAGCATAGTTGGCAGCCTTATGTATTTGACTGCAACTAGGCCGGACATAATGCATGCTGTTAGTTTGATTTCCAGGTTCATGGAAAAGCCAAAGGATGCACATTGGCAAGCAGCAAAAAGGATTTTGAGGTATGTTAAAGGTACAAAGAAATTTGGTATTTTTTATACTACTTCAGAAAATTCAGATTTAGTTGGATACATGGACAGTGATTGGGCTGGAAGTGTAGATGATCGGAAGAGCACTTCCGGTTATGTTTTTCACATGGGTTCAGGAGCTATTTCATGGGCTTCTAAGAAACAACCCATTGTAGCGTTGTCTACAGCAGAAGCAGAATATGTGGCAGCTACAGCAGCAGCGTGTCAAGCAGTTTGGATGCGGAAAATGTTGAGAAGCTTATGTCAAGAACAGGTAAAAGGGACAGTGATATTTTGTGACAATAGCTCAGCTATTGCATTGTCTAAAAATTCTGTTTTTCATAAGAGGACCAAGCACATTGACACCAAGTTTCATTTCATACGGGAATTGGTTAGCAATGGCGAGATTGTTTTGCAGCATTGCAGAACGGAGGATCAATTTGCAGATATCCTCACAAAGCCACTACAGCAGAAAAGCTTTGAACATTTCAGAAAATGCATGGGTATGCAGGAAAACCCAGCAGTTGAAATTAAGGGGGAGTGTTGACCACTTCAACTGCTGTTTAACCAAACAGCGAAGAGACCAAGCGGAAGTGATTTCCGAGGGGGTCCGGCAAGTCTGGCCAGGGGAGCAGCTTACCCCCTCGGACTTGCTGATGTCACCACAGCAGGGGCCCACATACATTATATGCCATATGTAATATGGTAAAAGGATTGCGGGTTAATTTTTTTTTGTTGTCACGGCATTTTTTTAGACAGTTGTTTATTTTATTTTTAATATATGCAATGCATTCATATATATTAAAAAGGCCCGTGATGCAATGTTTCATATGTTATATGAAAGCCCGTGGGGCTGTTGTATTATTTATAATACACAGCAATTTTTATATAAAAGAACAGCAGTGGAGAAATAAAAAAAAGGGAAGACAACAGAACTGGTTTTATTACACAGGTTTGTGCACAGCAGTGCGGGATGAAAAATCAAAGTGCCAGAAAGTCAATTTGATATCAATGCATTATCAAACGGTGCCTGCAGAAATTTATGATACCATAAATGAAATCTGAAGCGGTGAAATTTGTGGTTGAATGTCAATGAATGGCATTAAAACAGCGCTGAGATATTTCTGAGATATTTCTGAGATATTTGTTTTGGTTAATATACAGAACAGAGTCATTTTGTAAATGTAATGTTTTAATACACAGCAACGTATTTTTTTAAAATAGAGACAGAGCAGAGTTTGGAAATACACAGCAGAGTATTTTTCAAACAGAGACAGAAAATAGAGTGTTTTATATTTTACACAGTAGTGTGAAATATTTTGTAACAGCAGTGAATGACAGAGTGATAATTTCTGAACTGTGTTTGCAGCAGTCAGATTTTTTTTGTAAATCCCTCTTTGAGGAAGAATCTGTAACAGCAAGTTTTTTTAATAGAATTTTTTTTATGTGAAACTCTGTCACTGTGTGCAAATTTTAGAATTTTTCTCTGTGTTAAGGGAAGACTGTTTATTGTTTTGGAATTCTGAAAATTCCAACATAATTAACACAGAGCGCCGCTTATAGTCTCGCAGGCCGCAGTACCCATGTTTTGAACATATAAACATTTTATATGTTAAAGGAGGGTTTTACTGCTACTGTTCGTTTATACCGTTCTGTACAAATATAGTTCAGTCCAATCAAAAATTGCTTTCGAGTCTATTTTGCAAAAATGTTCGGAACGATTACTAAGCATACGAGGCTAAGTTCAATTTTTTTAATAATTTTTTATTTTTTTTTAACTGATAAGGTTTGTAAAATTTGGAGATATTATCAGTTGAGATTTATCTAATTTTTGATTTATTATGCGTTTAGAGGGACCAAATTTCTCTGAGCTTAAACTTTTTCTCAAAATCTACATTCCAAAAGTAAATTTGCAAATAGATATATTTTTAATTGTTTATGTCTAGACTTATTTAATTTTTTTTTATGAGCCCACTTTATATAAATGTCTTGTATAGTTATTCCAATTTTGATGATCAATGGACACCCTTACAATTCATAATGAGCTGAAGAATAATTTTAACTTTGATGCTTTGTATAGTTATTTAAATATTTTCATTTTTACATTTTTATTTTTTTATTTTATTTTGCTCTATGAGAAAAATTTCAACTTACACATCATGCTCAGCGTTAGAATGACTTTGATGATGGATAGACACCCTTACACATCATATTGGGCTCTAGAATAATTTCAACTTTGATGTTATGTATAGTTATTTACATATTTTCATTTTTAGATTTTTAAATTTTTTTTATTTTGACTCACATGAGCAAAATTTCAACTTTGATGACAAATGGACACCCTTACACATCATACTGAGGTGTAGAATAAGTTCAACTTTGATGACAGATGGACACCCTTACACATCATACTGGACTGTCCAATAATTTCAACTTTGATGTTTTGTATAGTTATTTAAATGTTTTCATTTTTAGATTTTTATTTTTTATTTTTTTTGGCCAAGATAAGCAAAATCTCAACTAATTTCAACTTTGATGAAGGATAGACACACTTACACATCATACAGACACCTTACTCATCATACTCTGCTGTAGAATAGTTTCAACTTTGATGTTTTGTATATATATATATAATTTTTTATTTTTTTTAATATTTTGACTCTACATGAGAAAAATTTCAACTTTGATGACTGATAGATACCCTTACAAATCATACTGGGCTGTACACCCTTACACAATTTCTATGTTTTGTATAGTTATTTAAATATTTTCATTTTTAGATTTTTTATTTTAATTCATATAAGCAAAATTTCAACTTTGATTAATGGATATCCTTACACATCATACTCATACTAGACTATAGAGTAATTTTAAATTTAATCACAAATGCACACTCTTACTAGAATGACTCTCCAGAAAACTAGATTTAAATAAAAATTTGACCAAATTCTATTATCTTAATAAACTAAAAAACTTTAAAACATTGAATATATTAAAAATATTAAAAAAAAAAAATCCCCAATTCCACCGATACGTATATGGCACTGTTTTCATATCTATCTGGCACTCTGCAACCACGTTCACGCACTTCGAATGCATTCCTCTTGAGCTTAGATTTTTCTACGCCGCTTTTAACATTAGTACTAACGTTGGCATATACAGAAAATATGTATCTCCGTAGACTTGAGCCGCTTTATGATGGAAAATTTATCGATCTGTATACTAAACGAATTTTCGCCCAACTAAAACAAGCCAAATTAGTGTGTCAGCACCCTCCTCTGACAAAAGCCCTCTAAAAGCTTTTTCCATGGTTTCGAATTGGTCTCATACCCTATGGCAGAGGAAGTCCTGGTGCAAGTTGTAAGTAGGTTATCTTCAATATTCATCTTTAAAATTTAATTTGAAATGGTAAGTCAAATTTCAAATAAAATGAAACTCTTTTCTTTTCCTTTTTTTTATAAATATTCATGAATATCACATCAAAAATAAAATTCAAATAACAAATTTTACATTCTCATTAACAATTATATGCGTTCAACTCAACGCAAACCACTAAAACTTAAAAACAGTTAGCCTACCCGAGTCCCCAAATCATAAACATATTAAGAATTAGTTAATATGATAATAAACAATCATATAAATAACAGCAATAATCTATGATCGGAATGTTGGAAGATCTAAATGGCATGCTTTGATACTGTGTCTGAAATTTCTGATAATTTTGAACAAACAGAGGAAATAAAACTTCCTCAATTTAACACAGAGATTTAATAACAAGAGAGATGTAGACAGAGATATGGAGTAAAACTCTTTTCATTAAATTTGAAAAATATTACAAAATACAATTTTTCATCAAAACTATAGTTCTGGATTAATCAAAATACTCCTCACTCTGTTTTTCATTTGCTGTTTTTGTACAGATTTCTGTGGTGGCAACACCCAGTGTTCTGCTGTGGCAACACATAGTCTCATTTGCAGCAACACCCAGTTCAAGTTGCGGCAACACACAGATCCAGTTGTGGAAACACACCGAGTTTTATCTGCTGCTACAAAACACAACGCTTCAAGCTTCCTCTGTTTTCTACTCTCTGTCTTCACTTTGCATACATGCAACTTCAACTCTCTAACCCCAAACTAATGTTATCTATTACATATTTATATTGAAAACATATTATGACCTAAAACATTAAAAATAAAAATATCTTTTGTCTTATCATGCCTTTTAAATGTAGTAAGACGGTGGGAGGTAACGTGGTGCAGACCACGATTTACAAAATCAAAAGGGATGTGCCCTTTGTAAACAAAGTCGGTTGCTGCAGGGATTTTAACCCAGAAAATTTAATGCACACTGGAGTGCAAAAATGAATCACGACTTTGCGGCTTCTGTCCTTCTGTCCACCTGTTCAGATTGTAGTTGGAATTAATTTCCAACACTCCCCTTTAATTACAACTTTTGTTCTCTTGCATACCCAGATATACTCTGAGATAATGAAAACCTTTATGCCCCAATGGTTTTGTCAAGATGTCAGGAAATTGCTCTTCTGTTCTACAATGTTGCAAAACAATTTCACCATTTCTCACTAGCTCTATGATGTAGTGATACTTGGCATCAATGTGTTTCATTCTCTTGCGAAACACTGAATTCTTCGACAGTGCTATTGCTGAGCTATTATCACAATAAAATGTTGTGCCTTTTACCTGTTCATGCCACAAAATCCTTAACATTCTTCCCATCCAAACTACTTGACATGCTACTGCTATATCTACCACATACCCTACCTCTACTTTTGATAAAGCAACTATTGTTTGCTTCTTAGAAGCCCATGAAATGACTCCTGATCCCATATGAAACACATATTCATATGTGCTCTTCCTGTCATCTACACTTCCAGCCCAATGACTATCATTGTAACCAATCAATTCAAAATTTTCAGATGAGGAATAGAGAATAACATACCCCTTCGTTCCATTCACATACCTTAGAATCCTGTTTGCTGCTTGCCAATGAGTCTCTTTTGGTCTTTCCATAAATCTGGAGATTAAACTTACATCATGCATAATATCCAGCCTAGTTGCAGTCAAATACATGAGGCTGCCAACTATGCTCTTATACAAACTTGGATTGAAATCCTTGCTGCTGTCTTCTTTGCTCAATTTCAACCCCATGACAGTTGGAGTTACAGCTGCCTTGCTATTCTGCATATTGAATATTTTCAACACTTCTTCAACATATTTTGCTTGGGAGATAAAAATCCCATTTTCACTTTGCTCTACTTTCATTCCAAGAAAATATCTCAAAAAACCCAAATCGAACATTTCAAATTCACTCTTCATGACTGCTTTAAAATCAGCAATGGGAGAGACTTCATTGCAAGTAAAGATTAAATTATCTACATATAAAACAACAATAATAATATTACCATCATTTTCTTTTATGTATAGTGTGGGTTCTCCATCACATTTCTCAAATCCATTTTCTGTCAGGTAAGCATCTATCTTGCTGTACCATGCTTTCGGTGCTTGCTTCAACCCATAAAGAGATTTCTTCAACTTGCATACTTTGTGCTCTTGGCCTTCAATTTCATAACCTGGAGGTTGTTCAACATATACCTCTTCTTTCAACACTCCATTCAGTAATCCAGATTTCACATCCATTTGGTAAACCTTCCATTTGTGTTGTGCTGCTATGGACAACAATGTTCTTACCATTTCCATCCTTGCAACTAGTGCAAATGTTTCTTCATAATCTCTTCCTTTTCGCTGCTTGTAGCCTTTGAAAACAAGTCTTGCTTTGTGCCTTTCAATCTTTCCTTTGGTCTTTTAAACCCATTTCACTCCAATTACTTCTTTGCCTTTAGGGAGGTCCACTAACTCCCATGTATTACTCTTTTCTATTGCACCAATATCTGCGTTCATGGCTTCAATCCATTTTTCTTCTTTTACAGCATCTTCAAAATGAATTGGGTCATCAACATGACAATACAAAGAAAATAAAGAGTTCAGACCAGCATTATCATTTACCTCTTCTTGTGTATAAATCTCACTTACATTTTTGAATCTTGGTCTTCTTGGTGTACTTGGAGTTCCACTTGAACTCAAAGGAGTTTCAGTTCCGTGTGGTGTGCTTGAAGAAGCACTTCCTTGATTTCTCAAGGTAGTTCTATTTCCAGCTTGTGGTGTGGTTTGTTGTGATTGTGGTGGTGGAGGAGGAGCCACCAAGGAGAGATTATTTGTTGTTGTCCCTTCCTCTTCTTCTTCGTGATACACACATGTATTCACATTCACTATTTTCTCTAAGCTTCCATCCCAAACTTCTTCTTCAATAAACTGCACATCTTTTCTTATAACAAACTTCTTGGTGGATGGGTTATACAATCTGTATGCCTTGGATTCATCACTATATCTAACAAGGATACATCACTGTATCTAACAAGGATACACTTTTCCGCATTACTGTCCAATTACTTCCTTAGTTGATCTGGGACATGTGCATATGCCACACATCCAAAAACTCTCATGTTGGTGACATACTACTTTATGCCGCTTCACGCTTCTTCTAGAACTCTGTTCATCACAGCTTCCATTGGGCATCTATTCAAGATGTACACTCCACAATTGACATCTTTAGCCCAATACTCATTTAGCAAATGTTTTTCCTTCAACACACTTCTAACCATGTCCATAATGGTCATTTTCTTCCTTTCTGCAACACCATTTTGATGTGGTGTGTACCTTGTGGTAAATTTCTTATGTATGCCATTTTCTCTGTAAAAATGCAAAATTGATTGGAGATGTATTCTTCACCTCTGTCCGCTCTTAGCACTTTTATGTAGTGCCCACTCTACTTCTCAACATGAGCTTTGAAGTGGCAGAACTATTCAAACACTTCACTCTTCTATTTCAAGAAATAGACCCATGTCTTTATGGTGTAGTCATCTATGAATGTGAAAACATATTTGTTGCCAGCTAAATATGGTGTTTGCATTGGTCGACATAAATCTGAGTGGAAAATATCTAAGGGTACCTTTTCCCTTATAATTTTCCCTGCTGGAAATCTTGTTCCAATGAGGAATTTGATCCTCGGTTCAGTCTATGTTCATGAGACATTAAGGATGCACTAAGATCATCCACTGTAAACAGTGAGATATACTTTGTCTCTTCTATTGCCACTACTATGGCATCAAATCTTAAGGGTAGACTTCTCAAGATTTTCTCCACTATCCTTCTTTCTTCAAGTGTCTCTCCATGAGACCTTATCTGAGTAAACAACCTAATAACATGAGTGAAGAATGAGTCTATAGTATCAGACTCTTTCATACAGAGACTTTCAAAATCTCTCCTCAGCATTTGCAACTTTGCTATCTTCACCTTCTCCATACCTTGATAGGATGTTTTCAGAATATCCCATGCATCCTTGGACTTTGTTGCTGCTGCAATCCTTGGGAAAATACTCTCGTGCACTGATTGAAAGAGATAGAAGAGGGCTTTGGAGTCCTTCTTCCTATTATCTTTTAACAAGTCTCTTTCTATTGTTGTCAAAGAAGACAACGTTGTTACGTCTACTGGTTTTGGGTAGCCATTCTCTACTAGCTCCCATATGTCCTCTGAAGAAAACAAGGCTCTCATCATGATTTCCTATGAATTATGGTTCTTCCCGTTAAACTGTGGAAGTTGGGGATTCGCCAAGCTAGTGCCTGCCGCTGCCATTGTAACTGTGCAAACCTGACAGTTTTCTTGACTATGTTAAAAGAAAACAAAAAAATGAAACTCTTTTGACTGTGTAAACAAACAGAAGCTTTCTCTTTGCTGGAGAAATCCACTTCAACAACCTTCTTACAACTTCTACAGTGAAGAGTGATCTCTTCTTCATTCACTGAGCGTCTAGACTAGCTGTGATACCATGTTGGAAAATCTAAATGGCATGCTTTGATACCATGTCTAAAAGTTCTGATAATTTCGAAAAAAAAGAGGAAATAAAACTTCCTCAACTCAACACGGAGATTTAATAACAAGAGATATGTGGACAAAGATATGGAGCAAAACTCTTTTTCATTAAACTTGAAAACTATTACAGAATACAATCTTTCATCATAACTACAGTTCTGGATTAATCAAAATACTCCTCACTGTATTTTTCATTGGTTGTTTTTATACAGATTTTTGTTGCGGCAACACCCAGTCTTCTGTTGCGGCAACACACAGTCTCATTTGTGGCAACACCTAGTTCTAGTTGCGAAAATACACAGATCGAGTTGCAGCAACACACAGGAAAAGTTGCGGCAAAAAAATTGTTAATTTGTTATATAGATAATTCTATTTTATACCTTTTAATTATATATAATAATAACATATTAAATTTTTTATAAATGGTTATAAATTTTAAATTGATTAAAATTTTTAATTATTATTAATTAATAAATATTATTTTAATTAAAATAATACATAAGAAACTATATGTTATCAATATAAGAAAATATAAAGAAAATTATAAAATATAAGTAAAAGATAATACAAAGGAAAAGGAAAAGGACAAGGGTAGGAAAAAATAAAGCATGAAAGAATCCTTTCAAAGAAAGGACCAAGACAATAAAAAGAAACCTAAAAAGGGAGGGGTTAAAGGAAAATTCATAAACACAGGAAAGAAGAAATAAGGTAAATAACAAGAAAATACCAAGAGGAAAAAGAGACCTAGGTAAGGGGAGAAAAATCATATATTTTTTGTATATTCCTATTTTTTTCATACTACTAAAGTGTATACAAAAATTTAAATACAATTGAAATACCTCTAGTATAAATAAAATATAAGTTTGTTGGTGTGATATTCCTACTTAACCTAAGCTAAGAGGAATATACATTTTTGTTTTACTTTTTGTTCCATGAAGAAATGAATAAAGGAGGACATGTAAAACTCCTGAAAAGACTCAATAAATCGATGCCCATATGAACAAGGATAAATGAAGGCCATGTAAATAAATCACTTGCAAGTGTGAAAGGGGTTTGAGCTGTGAGACTGGGTCAACCTTGATCAAATCTACAACACTATCTAGATTCAGTGTACCTCATAAAGGGACAACGCAGTTCTAGAAGGAGGCCCCTCATGTGAAAGGAGCTAACTCATTAAGGTGGTTTACGGTTTTCAAAGGCTCTCATCTTATAAAAGGAAGGGGAAGGCAATAAGATAAGGTTGTTGAGAATTTATATTTCTGAGTATCTTGTCTGTTTAGAAAAATACTATTCTCTGTTGTTTAGTGGCGAATTGTGCTACTTAGCACTTGGAATTCCTATGCAGGGATTCCACCTCTTCCATTTAGAATTCTTGGAGGAGTTTTTGTTGATTTGATCCACTATCAGGCTTTGGGCCAAGCTCTACTTCCAACTGCAATGTAGATCCAGTGAGGGTTTGTTTAATTTTGTAGGCTGCAGCAAGTGGAACTCTAGATCTGCAAAGATCTAGCTTGTATTGGAGCCTCTTCTCAGTGAGTGTGTCTTTTAACCTCTTGGAAGAGTGCATCCATTATCTGAACTTCAGATTTGTGTCTTGGAATTAGGCCATCTATGTTATTCAAGCTACAACATAGTTTTCATTGAGGAGCTGCGTTATTTGCAGTAGAGGTTTTGTAGGGTGTTTTGACCCCATTTTTGATGAGAGATCTTTGGTGCTGGGCTTTGCCTTTCACTTTGGTGATCCCTGGATTAGCTTGTTGATCCATGTTCTATTTAGATCTGATATATTTTAATGTAAATCCATCTTCAGAAATTTTTGAATAATTTTGCAGATCTATAACTTAAAACTCAGATCTACTCTTAGTAATGCATGATTTGGTAAAAACCCCAAGGGTATCTTGTAAATAAGTCTTTCTAGTTTCCAGATATGAAATGGATCTGATGTTTTTTCCACATATATATCTTAGATCTAAGATGTAATGTTCAGCTACTCAACTCCTTAAAATAACGTTGTTGAGCCATTTTATATTTTATACATGTGTTGCAGGCTTCTTTTCTAAATATTTCTTGCTCTCTTGTCTCCTATATTCTACTGTATATTGAAAGAGCTTCATTGTAATTCTGATTTGCTATTGTATATTCAAAATTTGATCTCATTTTATGGCCTCCTACTCATGCTCTCCAAGAATGTGTTATTTCTGAAGCAGTTTGTTGTGCGTAGCTGCAGCCCCTCTTGTAGGGTGTTTTTCAGCTAGACTAGGTGGTGGGAGATCTGTTTACCACACCTAGTTTGATTTGTTTTTTCTCCCATTTTGGATATATAATCCAAACCTATTGATCTAATTGATCCAAGGGTTGTAAACTCATTTCTGTGCATCAATCTCCCAGGAGTGCATTATTTCAGCAAGCTTGCTGTGACATTCAAATTTTGGAATACTATAGTGGTATCAGAGCTTCCTTCTTGGCTCAGCCTATGAGCTTCAAACATTATGGAGTCCTCTCATGAGGATGAGGATATATGCAAGAAGAATCAGAGAAAAACTTTGTTTTCTATGCAGAATGAGTTCAAAAAACTTCTATCTCAAGTTCTACGGGGTATCAGCAAGGACATCGAAGGAATGAGGAGGGAAAATCATGGAGATCCCTCAACCAGATCTACCAGATATATACATGATGAATTTTATAAGTCTTCATCTCATGGATATGAGAACTCAACCATATCATCAAATATTCAATGTTCTGTCAGCAACTTCTTCATGAAGAGGAAGGAAGGAGATGTGTCAAAGGGAGAGAATCTCTTGAGCTTCCAAGGATCTTGTAAGATCAAGGAAGAAAGGGTTGTAGATGATAACATAGTCCTAACAAAAGCACATCTAAGACCTCATGAAGAGGGATATGGAGAATTTTCTCCAAGGGAAGAAACTCTTGCACTCTTGCAAGAAATTCTAAAGAGTCTCACATATGGAGATTGTGGCACAGTCCCTGTGCAGCATGTGCCATCATCCTCAAAGGGTGGGATCTTAAAGATAGAATAAAGAAGAGAGGAGGGAAAGAATCACATGATTAAGAGAACATATCCCTCTTTGTTTCAGAAGTTTTATGCACAAATGAGGCATGAGGATCTATGCGATGAAGGCAAGGACAAGTTAGTCCATACATCTATGTATCCTGCTCTATGCCTTGACATCTCTTTGCATGGAGGCATTCCACAAGGGAGACCCCCTGATTGGAAGTGAGCTAAAGTGTTCTCTCAACTATATGCAGCAATAGCATATCTATCTAAAAAGGGAACTTTGAGAGGAGCTACTACAACGCTGAGAATCATTGATGGGGAGCTAAGTAATTTCCTAAAATAGACTTTACTAACCTCCATTAATCTATTTGCGATCGAAATAAGAGATTCATAAATCTGTGTTGACATGAGCATGGTATCAGAAGGCCACTCCATAGCCTCGGAGCAGCAAAAGATACTCCAGTATATAATGAGAATTTCTGAATATGACAAGAAGGTATTTCCATTCTTGTATGCAAGAGCAAAACTTTGGAAGTTTTGGAGGAGGAGGACATTTGACTCTCCTGAACATCAATCTTGTCTTGAGCAAGATCAGCTACAAGGAAGGCATCAAAATAAAGCTGGAAATACTCGAACATGTGACTTTGACATCAAGCATGTCAAGGAGGAGAGCCATTATATGACAGATGCCTCATTTCAGACTGCTACAACATTGTCAATGTTGGGAAGCCTAGATCCTTATTTGGAGTCCCAAATCTTGATGGAGTATTCCAAGGATCTTGTCACATGTAAAGTTCTTGATGGGAAAGCAATGGATGGGAAGTATAAGGTAGTTAATGGAATCATTCATGTTTATGATCAGATCTACTTAACTAGAGATTCCAAACTCAAGAATAAACTACTTAATACACCCTATGATATCTTGCTTTCAAACCCTATTGATTTCATTAGAACATGTCATACTATCCTAAAAGGATTCATGTGGGAATATTTCAATAAGGATATGCACTCTATTATGAGTAAGTGCATGAATCATTTGCTGATTAAGGAGGAACATAGATCTTGGGATCAGGCATCTTCAACACCTCCGTATTCATTGAGTGTGAGAGGGGACTCATTCATGAGTTACCTCACTAATGTAAGACAAGTATATGGGGGAAATTGTATCTTTGAACATCCAGATGTATCTACTGTATTGTTTTATTTTTCTAACACTCATGTGCAGGGCTTTGCTCCAAGAGGGAGCATTATTTTTGGTGGGTTTCGTAGGCCACTTGGGGCTATGAATAATGGTAATTATGGCCATTCCTCAGAGTATCTTGGAGAGATGATATACACTTCATGGTGTAATTCCTTTACACCAACTACCATGCACTTTCTCTAAGCATGCAAGGAAGATGGGGTAGTGAAAAAGTGTTGGGAAGAACACTTGTCATCTCATTTTCCAAGGCAGTTAGGAGTAAAAATGTGCTGGCTACACTTGAGGGACCATTTTCCTTCTCCATTATTGCATATAGCAGCTAGCATGACTCTAATTCTGATTCCATATGTTGAAGATGTTCTTATCTTTGTTGGGAACATGGTTGGAGGAAAGACACATTTGTTGGATGTGTCCTTGGGGGAAGAAAGTCCCTACACTTTCTACACTACATGCTCTACGGGGAGCATGGAAAACTATATGGCCACTATTGTATACCACTTGTTTCTTTATGATGTGGACCACATGTTTGTATGGAGCACTTGGGGTATGTCTCTCATGAGCAATTGGGAGGAGCTTTTCTATAAATTACCAAGCTGGGAGGTGATTCATTTTATGTGGATGATAGCATGGAGGAGGGAGACCCTCATTGATGATGAGATTCCCCATGATTTTCACCACTTCTATCTTGAGAAGGCCATGGATTAGCAAGGAGGTTTCCACATAGACCTTCCATTCCTTCATAAGGAAGGCCCTTGGGGTTGTTCCCTAAAGGCCAACTTGCACACTTGGGAGGAGCCATTGGGAGATGAATTTTTTGCAGAAATTCTGAAGCAATGGTGGAGACTATATGATGAGGGGGCCACAAGAGAAGGAGGGGAGACTCTGCAGCACTCACCATATCAGTTGCTTGAGGACAAGCAAAATTTTGGAGGGGAGGACTGTGATATTACTACTTAGCCTAAGCTAAGAGAATATACATTTTTATTTTACTTTATCTTGCGTGAATAAATGAATAAAGGAGGACATGTAAAACTCCTGAAAAAACTGAATAAATCAATGCCCATATGAACAAGGATAAATCAGGGACATGTAAATAAATCACTTGCAGGTGTGAAAGGGGTTTGCGTTGTGAGACTGGGTCAACCTTAACCAAATATACAGCGCTGTCTAGATTCAATGTACCTCATAAACGGACAACGTAGTTCTAGAAGGAGGACCCTCATGTGAAAGGAGCTAGCTCATCAAGGTGGTTTAGGGTTTGCAAAGGCTCTCATCTTATAAAAGGAAGGGGAAGGCAATGAGACAAGGTTGTTGATTGTTTATATTTCTAAGTATCTTGTCTGTTTAGACAAATACTATTCTCTGCTATTTAGTGGAGAATTTTGCTGCTTAGCAATTGGAATTCCTATGCAGGGATTCCACCTCTTCCATTGAGGATTATTGGAGTAATTTTTGGTGATTTGATCCACTATTAGGCTTTGGGCCAGGCTATACTTCCAACAACAATGCAGGTCCAGTGAGGGTTTGTTTTCTTTTTTAGGCTGCAGCAAGTGGAACTCTAGATCTGCAAAGATCTAGCTTGTATTGGAGCCTCTTCTCAGTGACTGTGTCTTTTAACCTCCTAGAAGAGTGCATCCACTGTTTGAGCTCCATATTTGTATCTTGGCATCAGGCCATCTATGTTATTCAAGCTACAATGAATTTTTCATTGAGGAACTACGTTATTTGCAGTAGATGTTTTGTAGGGTGTTTTGACCCCATTTTTGATGAGAGATATCTAGTGCTGGGCTTTGCCTTTCACTTTGGTGATCAATGGATTAGATTATGATCCATGTTATGTTTTGATCTGATCTATTTTAATGTAAATTCATCTTCCGAAATTTCTGAATAATTTTGCAGATATGAATCTTAAAACTCTAATCTACTCTTGGTAATGGATGATTTGGTCAAAACCCCAAGGGGATCTTGTAAATAAGTATTTCTAGTTTCCATATCTGGAATGGATCTGATGTTTTTTCCACAGATTTGTCCTAGATCAGAGATGTAATTTTCAGCTGTTGCAGCTCCTTAAAATAACGCTATTGAGACATTTTGCAGTTTATACATGTGTTGCAACATTCTTTTCTGAAGATTTCTTGCTCTCTTGTCTCTTGTATTCTACTGTATATTGAAAGAGCTTCATTGTAATTATGATTTTTTGTTGTATATTCATAATTTTATATCATTTTATGGCCTCCTACTCATTCTCTCCAAGACGGAATTATTTCTGAAGCAGTTTGTTGTGCCTAGCTGCAGCCCCTCTTGTAGGGTGTTTTTCAGCCAAACTAAGTGGTGTGAGATTTGTTTACCACACCTAGTTTGATTTTTTTTTGCTCCCCTTTTTGATCTAGACTCTAGATATACTGATCTAAGGGATCCAAGGGTTGTAAACTCATTTCTATGCATCAATCTCCCAAGAGTGCATTATTTTAGCAAGTTTGCTGTGACATTCCAATTTTTGAATATTACAGTTGGGATACCTCTAATAAATTTTCCTTTTTATGGTTTCTATATTGGATATGTCTTTAAAAATTTGAACTAGGACATTTAATTTGTTTTTATTAATAATAAAAAAAATTATTTTCTGTATTATTATTTTTGGAAATTTAAAGGGTATCATGTGAGAGATTAGACTCTCTAAGTATTGTAATTCCACATCACATGACAACTTCTACAACATAATTGAGTTATAAAGACTTATTTAGCTCAGTCAATTCGATTTGGGGGTCAAAATCAAGGCATGTAGAGTTCACTCTAAGTTTTAGAGGGTCCAATGATAGCTTATTTAGAGTTGTAATAATTTAACTTGATTATTTGAGTTAAAATCAGTTTAACTAGTTTTAACTAATGGATGAGCTAGTGAGACGTCAGGTGAACTAAATTAGATTTAATTCACATGTAGTGAAAAATCATAGAATGTATAATTCATTATAAATAATTGTTGCATACTAGTTCTAAGATTGACCCCGTTGAGATTGGAGTTAAAGGGAAGAGAACTATCAATTGTATAATTAGAAAATTGTACAAGCTATGCATAAGGTTAGCAAGACGCCTTAGATAAATTTCACAATTAATTCTTTGCCATTTTGTTATTAATAGGGGATGAATTCCTCCAAGAATACATAGGCAAGGCTGAGCAACCCAGAGGGAGTAAATTGGTTAAGTATCAGAACATACTTGTTGGGATCAGAGTGAGATAGTTAGAGTTAGTGCATATATTTCTTAGGAAGGGAAATAACATTGTATTGTTTCATATTCTTAACTTAATGAAATATACAGATAGTAGGGTTTTTAGCTGAGGCTTTCCCCAGATACAAATTTGTGTTGTGTGATTGAAATCATTTCTCTTTCTTATTCGTGCGATAGTACGATTGTAATTAGTTTCCACAATTTGTAGAATTGATTCAATATTTTTTTAGGATATTAGAAGATCGGTTGAATCTATTTAGTTACTTTTACATGGTATCAGAGAAGTAATCACTATAAAAGAAAATATCGAGATCTTGTTTTGAACAAATGAATAAAATTTGCAGATTTATTCTCTAGGACCAACATCAGATTGCTATGTCTTTCTCTCGATTGAGACTCAAATATTCCCTTGAGGATAATTAGAATTACATAGCCTGGAAAGACATGATGGAGGCAATGTTGGAGGAAAATAGACTAAAGGAATTCATAGATACTGATATTCCCCAGCCCGCAACAACAAATTCTCAACTTCTTGATGCGTGGAAGAAGAATACAAAGAAGGCATTAAGGATGTCGTTAGAAGGAATTCAAGATCATATTGTCTCGAAACTCCATTGAAAGAAAACTCCATATGTTATGTGGAAGGCCTTAAAATATTTGTTTCAAAATAACAGTGACCACACGAAGTTGGCGCTAAAGGACAAGCTGATAAAGATAAAGATGGAGAAGGGCGACACAATACCAAAAGACTTAACGAAGTTCACTCAATGTTGAGATGAGATTAAAAGTGTTGGTGTGACAGTTTCCAAGGATGATTTGGTGAGCCTAGAACTTTTAGGCCTTCCCAAGAAGTTAGATAGCTAAAATGACTCGGTGAATGGGAGGGAGAAGCTACCAGAGTGGGAGCGATTGTTGTCCGACTTGGTATAAGAACAGATTCGGTGGAACACGAGAGATGAATCCTCCTCAAATACTGATGATGAGGAAAATTGTGCATTGGTTGTAAAGGAGAAGAAACAAAAAGGGAAGGTTTCCCATTCCAAATAAGATTCTAATTAGGCAGGAAAGAAACCACACTTTTCAAAGGTAAAAAAATTTCACTGTCATGAGCTTATATACTATGCCACAAAGTGTCCGCGGAATAAGATCGACAAGAAGTGCTCAAGAAGAGTTACATATGAAGCACTTTCTTCACAGTTCGAGCTAGATTTCATCCTCATCACATGCAAGATGTCATCAATGAGCTATTTTGTGTGGGACTTATATAGTGTACCTTCGTCCGATATGATCGACAACAAAGAATTTTTCAATAGCTTGGAGGAGAAGGATCTCCAGATGCACATCGATATAGGAGATGACATGAGGTATAATGCTATTGGCATATGTAAAACTACCTTTTTGAAGGAATGAGGTAATCCTCTAACATTAAAAGATATCATGCATGTTCCTGTTTTAAAGAAGAATTTGGTTTTTGTTTCTATGTTTGAAGACCATGGCTATGATGTGATATTTAGTGAAGGAAATGCGTTCCTTCATCACAAATCCACAGGACATGTAAAGAAGATTTGGGTTAAAGTAAATAACCTCTACAAATTGGATGTATAATTTTGTGCCCCCTTGAGTACAAAAGTAGAGAAGGTGGTGAGCCGAGACATCGGTGGGTTATGGAAAAAAATATTGGGCCATCTACACCATGGCACTTTGAAGATGACATAGTAGATTTCTACAAGACATCCAAAGAGTGAACCTGATTAGTGAGATACATGCAAAGTGTGTACATTGGGGAAGTATACAAAAGCCACCTTTCACGATAAGGAAATCCAAGAAAATACAATCCTTGAAAGTGTTCACTCAGACGCCTGTGGACCATTCTTGATAGCTTACACAAAAAAATACAGGAAATATGTGATTTTTGTAGACGATTTTGAATGCTAGTGTTTTTTTTTCTTCATGCATAAGAAAGATCAGATGTTCTCAAAATTTTGTGAGTTTAAAGCACTGGTTGAGAAATATACATGGAAGAAGGTGAAGACTCTGAGGAGCAACAATAATGGAGAATATGTCTCTCAAAAATTCAAAAAGCTACACGTTTCAGAAGGAATTTGAATGAAATTGATAACACCTCATAATCCCCAGGATAATGGGGTTGAAGAAAGGAATAACAAAACTATTGTGGGTGAAAGACAAGATACATTGCATCAACAAGACCTATTGTTGCATATGTGATACTATCCAAAATTATTCGTGTAGAAAAGAAGTCATCATTGGATACTTGGGATAGCACACTAGAGGAAGATTTTTCAGGAAAGAGACCAGATGTTTCGCATTTTAAAATTGTTTGGTTCATTATTTTATTGCTATGTGACCGAATATGTCAAGAAGAAGCTAGATCCAACAACTGAGTTGTGGATATTTATGGGGTACACTGATACACCTCACAACTATCAAGTATAATTTCCAACACACGTGATGATAGTGGTCAGAAGAGATGTGAAATTCGATGAAGAGAAGGCCATGTGAATTTCCTTTGAGAGGGAGCTTTAGTTGTGTGCAGCTGAGGAGATATTGGCTCCAAAATAAGAAACTCAATATGTTATTAGCCACAAGAATAGGTGCAGAGAGTGCAATCACCCATTCATGCAGAGACATCTCGAGTTAGAATGAAGCACACTAGATAGGCCGGTAGAATGTGGGAGCACCCACATCTGAAAAGGTCCCTAGAGCAGTACACTAGATACATGGATGTTATGAGAAACATTCTATAGATATAGCCATCCTCTTTTCAGGATGTAGTGAAAAAACCAATTTGGGTTGATGTCATGGTTGAGGAGTATGTCTCGATTATCATAAAAAATTCATGGGACGTTCTCCAAAGACCGAAGGGTAAGTCAGATGTAGGATCCAAGTGGATCTACAAGGTGAAGCAGGCAGTAGATGGTAATGTGGAGAAGCACAAGGCCATATTTTTACCCAGAGGGTTCTCTCAGGTGGAGGGGATTGATTATGATGAGTCCTTTGAACTAGTCACAAGGTACTCATCAATCAGATCCATCCTTCAATTATCAATGCAGATGGTATCATATCCAATTTTTTTTTAATAACTCATCTTGTTTGTTATTTGACTTAATATAGTAAATTTTGGGCTTCTATGTTATTCTTCTAGTACTGATGCATGTTCAATAACTTACTTCAGGTGGTGAATGGAATAGTGTCTGGGTTAAATAAATTCTCCAAGAACTTGGAGCTTCAATTATTTACCTTCATTACTTACCTGTATCCCCTTACTAATTTCTCCTTTCGTATTTGGTGATCTCATTTTGTTATACCCTTTCTAATTCAGTTCTAACCCTTTAGTTCATACCTATGCATAAATGGGCTTTTACTACAATTGTGGCCCCAACCATTTAATTTAATTATGAAATTGAATAGACTTTTAGGTACATTGGAGCCCCAAACCTTTGATTTACTTATGGGTTGAATGGCTTTGGGTATATTTTTGTCCCAACCTTTTTATTTCATATGTATCACTAACAATTTAAATTAATCATAAGGATTGATACATATTTATGAATACCATCCTCTCTCTTGGTGGTGGATTCCACTCTCTAGTTTCCATCTGTATGTAATATCCCTATTTTTACTACTTTCATGAGAAAGTTGAACAGACATAAAGGTTGAGTGTACCTCAAGGAAAACAATCATTGTGGACATATTGTATTTTTTAATTTTTAACAAATGTGGCATTTTAATTATTGTGCAAAGGCTAGAGTATATTGGAGACGAGGATATCAAGTCCTTGCGGATGGAATTAAATCCAAAGACTTTCCAAAATTCTCCAAAAATCCTTGGAGAAAATAAAATAAATTAAAAATATCAGATTGGAGATAAAAGTCTAAAAGATACCTTAGTAAAATGGAAAGTTACTGAGAAGAGGTGAAATAAAACTAGAAAGAGGAAAATTCTAGTTTTGAAGTACTTTTGTGGAAAAAAACAAAAGTAAAGCCTAGGAAAAAAGGAAAACAACATCTTGATTTAACTCGACGCAATTATGGAAACATGTTGAGGGGAAAGAAAGTTTAAATCAGCCACTCCTGGGTAGACAAGAGGTTGTCTACACTTTGGAGGAGTTGGTCTCTCCTCGTGGTGAGTTGTGGAGAGAAAGCTCAAGGTTGGGTGGAAAATTATGAAATTGTGGTGGTAATGAAGTTAGAGAAATGGTTATTCATGTAGGAAATTTGGAAATTATCTTTCTGTATTAAATTATGAATTTAGTTAGAAGAAGTGGAAACTTAGCTTTTCTAAATTTTTAGATTATGTAGAATTCTAATCTATACAGTCCAATGCATTTAACAGAACCAGTTATATTAGATATAGTTAGCTCTATATAGTTAGACAATTAAAATTAATAAACCAACACTTAGAACGTCTAAACCCCAATAACAGGGTTTAAATATGAGATTAGGCTGTAAACATCTAAACTTTATGCACAAAAATTATATAAATACATGTGGAAAGGAGGAAGAATATTGTATTTAACAATTGTGTATTTAAAACATTGAAGATAGATATATGTGAATAAAGAGATAATTTTCCGTCTCTTAGAAAGTATGATTTCACAAATTAAAATTAATCTCTATGTTGTGTAGTAATCAAGAGGGTTACATATAGTCATTCATTATTTCATTGAATAATAAATTTAAATTACAATGCATAATAAAGTACTAGATGATAGTGCAAGAACAATACAGTGTAATGAAGTAGAAAAAGATATTTCCAATGAATTATAAAAATGGATGATTTTTATTATACATATAATATAACCATTATATTATCCATGATATAAATTATAGTACAATCTATCATAAATTGCTGAAAAAGTCCAGGGCCCTACATAAATAATTACAACAAATTTATAAATCTAAGCATAACTCTAAATTCAAAAGAGTGAATTCTATAGACGATGTGGACCAACCTGCACATAGAAGAAAGACAATCACAATCTCAAGGAAAGAAAGAGTTGTGTGTTCAAAATTTGAAGAATGATAAAAGCAGCGAATAGAAATACCTGCATAAAAACAACATAGAAAAATATTATTATATGTGAATACAATAATTACCCTTAAATTACTAAGGTAAGTGGAAAGGAATTATTACCTGGATATCCCATTAAAAAAATGGAGCTATTTTTGTATACATAAATAGAATTTAATGAGATCATGCATGAAGATGAAGCAAATAATAATGTGGAAGAGGTATGAGAATAGGAAAAAGGAAAATACCTGAAATATGATAGACAGGGTATGAGTTGTGATTCTGTAAAAATCTTGTTGAAAGAGCAAGAGTCCCTGCAAAATTTAATTATTTTATTAATTTGACGAAATTAATAAAATAAACATTCTAATTAGGCAGAGAATTATAAATCCATTATAAAACCAAAATTATGAAACAAATATACATAAATACAATTCAATCAAATTAAAATAGAATTTTGTAAAATTATACAGAGTATTCTAATTTTAAATCTATGTACATAGAATGGATGAATTGGAATTCAACTGTAGAGAAAATTAAAACCCAATTATAAAAATATGAGTTAACAAGGAATTCATATATGATAGATATATAGTATGAATAAATTGAAAGAGATGATACTAATTGAAATATGAATATATATGTTACAAAATATAATCAATGTAAACTCTAATTACAAATTTGTTTTTACAGCAAGGTTACAGTGGCAAGTAACCATTCTCAAATCATTGAGGAAAAATGATTTTAGAGATTGTTAAAATGTAAAATGAATGCGATTTCATTTAGGAATCATGTATTCATAGTAGAGGAAAAAGAGTTTTAATAAACTCTGATATTAATAATACCTGTTCTCGCTTAAATTCTCAGAAATCCGAGAAGGGAAAAATAATACTAGACGAAGATAGTGCTTATCAAAGAAAAAACCACATAAGGAGAATGAATTCATTAATAATAACTATATGATAGCGAAGTACTATAAGGGTGTATCAATCGATTGGGGGTAAATAAATATCACAAACTCTAATGGTAAAAGTGTTTAAATTAAATAAAAAATATATCACTACAAAATGATATTAGGGAATGATCGAAGTGAAAACTCTTCATGTGCCATAAATTCACTGTGTCGAGAAATAGAGGGACACCTCCAGAATAGATGTAGTGGCTCTGTGTTCTAAACGATAACGATATTTCCAATATGCCTCACAAAATTTGAATGTCGTATGGAGAAAATCCGCAAAAGTTGAATCTATTCTCCACAAAATGAATGTTCTAGAAATTCATTACCTAAATTTTGTAAAACAAAAACTCCTTATAAGGGTGAAGAACGCAGTTACCTCTACAATCACAAAACATAAACGCAAATTGTAGGTAGAAGATAATTAAAATCTGGAAGTAGAAAAAGTATAACATTAATGGGAGGAAAATTAAACGTTGAATGAAATATTACCCGAGGGTTCTATTCTTGAAAGCCATGAATAAGGGGTGGAAAACCTGTGTAAAGCTCTTGAGGAAGAGACAAAGCCGATACCTCAGGCGGCAGAGTGAACGAAAATGAAAAAGGCAACCCTAAACTTCCCTTGCCAAAACAAACGAATAGGTGGAGGTAATGTTTATGGGCCAATCCTCATCGTAAACGTGTCGATGATCCATCCCACAAGAGGGTTGAAACATCACGAAGGCCATGTAATCAAATTAATTATCAAATTACATTCATTAATTAATGAATTTCTCAAACATAGAAATGTCATAAATAATTTGTCCTCAAGTTACGGATAAGATATAGTCAATTCCCAATGACAGTTGAATAAATTCAATGTGTTGCGCAAGGAATTAATAAGTGAGTCATTAAATATTGACATTATAATATGCGTATCAACGTAATCACACATCCAATAAATCTATAAAATGTGACAATTAAAACGTATGAATTTGATTAATTTTCTAAGTAGATTTAGGTTAACGTGTGATATATATTATGTGTATTTCATAAACATAGGTATTTTGTGGTTGGAATTAACACATTTGAATTAAGCCTAAGCTCTATTAACATAGCACGTCCCTTCATATATTCTCAACTTGGCTAAGTGGAAAATGAAAAATAGAGTTAAAATAATACTCTAAGGTGTATTAGAATTATCATAGAATGTCATATGATATTCATTAAAAAAACTATGCAAATTATTTTATATTGTTGATGAAGTATAATTAAAAGTTTTCAATCTATAGATAATAAATTCTAGTATTTACTCTCGTTATTTACTAAAATTTAAACCATAGGATATAAGTGGCATAAAGGAGGATGAGGATATATATATATATATATATATATATATATATATATATATATATATATATATTAGAGGAATTTAATGATAAGTAAAACCTTAGAATATAGGAAAATATTCTATGTAAACAAATGAAATTTTTTATTTTAATAACAAATGGTAGAATAATCCTAAAATTATGATGAAAGAAATTAATGGCAAAATAATATTTCTATTATAACAGAAGTAAGCACTTGAAGAACTGTCATGAAGAAAAATTAATACTGAAATTGAAATAAGAAATCGTTAATATGGTCATAGGGTCATTAATCATAGAATTTTATTCTGTTAATAAAACAATAAGTGGTTAAAGAAAATTTAACAACATAAAATACATAGCAATGGAAACATCACAATATGACAAAGGGGGTTAAATTCAATTGATGACAAAGTAGAAATTATGATATAAATAATATATTTTTTATGGGTAAGTGGTGTTGTTGCAAATGGTATCATAACCCATGTTGAAAACATTGGGCATATATGTGTCCTCACGCAGAAAAATAACAACCGAAAATTATGCTACTATAAATTAATTACAATTTTGAAAAAAAAATGTTGCACTAATTTATTTTCTGCGTACAGTGATTTAGGGCATAAAGGTACAATTGTTATTATGAGTCACAGAGGAGGGTTTTATGTGGATATGGGTGGGAAAGGAAATCCTCCAGATCAAATTCTCCATTGGTAGATATGGTTAAGGAAATGAAACGAGAATTGACTCAGTTGAGAACCAACAATGAACGATTGTTGCAAGCCAGCGAAGATCAAGATATGTTGATAAATGAATTAACCTCAAGGTCTATTCATGAAAGTGAAGACCCTAGAAGAAAAATAAAAGAATCTGAAACCAACTCAGAAGGATTTGAGGATGGTGAAGCAGCCGAACAATAGTCCCGAAAGAAAAAGGAATTGCAAGGAGAATTCTGAAAAATTAAACCTCCCACTTATGATGGTGAAAAGGAAGATGCATAATATTGGCTTCTGAACATGGTAAAATAATTTCAAATTTATGAATATGGAAGAAACCTGAAAGCCATATTGGTTATTTACCAAATACAGGGTAAAGCTACCATGTGGTGGGAAGAAACCAAAATGGTAGATGTGCTAGATGATAAAATTGTTTCCTATGAATACTTTCAAACAAAATTCAAGTCCAGATATCTGAATGAGATATACTATGATGAAAAAGCCAAAGAATTTCATGAGCTAAGATTGGGACAACTCACAATTGATGAGTTTTTTACCAAATTCACTAAATTGTTTTTCTATGTGCCTTAGATCAGAGTGGAAAAGGCCAAAGTACATCGATTTTTAAACTTCATACCTACTATCTATACAGAGAGAATATAATTTTACAATCCCAAGAAAATGGATGAATTTGTTTGCAAAACAAGATTGTGCTATCAGGAGTTCAAAGGCAGAAACGATCAGCTGAAAATTTGGAAAAACAAATAAAAAGGGATAGGTGACTCTAGTGGAAAAAGAATAAAACCAGCATACTTGAAAAACTTTGGGGAAAACCATCAAAGGAATAAGTTTAATAGAACTAGAGAAAACCAACCAACACAATCACATAATGGATCTAAGTAGATGGATGTAAACAACAAAAAAGAAGGGGCTGTAAATATGAAGGAACCATTAAAGTGCTAGGGCTGTGGAGAACCTCACCTGTTACGTGACTGCCCTGATATAACAGTTCGAAAAATTCAAGTGTTATGAGAGGCGACTATTGTAAATGACATTGCTAGAAACATTACAAGGATCAGTGCTGCACTTGAGGATTGCCAAGCTAAACACCAATCAACCATGATAGAAATTGAAGGTATGATTGTTGAACAACCTGGTTCTGTTTTTATAGATGCAGGAGAAAATTTAAGCTATATAAGTCCTTAGATGGTGGAAAAATGCAAATCAGAATCAGAAAAATTTCGGCAAGCATGCTTATTTCAGTTAGCTACTAGAACAAAAATAAAAGCTACCCATAAACTTACAAAATATGTTGTAAAACTAAATGGGTATGAAACTAAACTGAATTGAAATATTTTTCCTCTAGGCTCATATGATGTGTTAGCAGGAATGAACTGGTTAGAAAATAAAAAAGAAATAGTTAATTTCTTAGATAAAACAATTCACTGTATAGATGGTGAGGGAAAACCTATGATAGTGAAAGGAAAACCAAGACCCATATCAATCAGGCAGATTTATACACTACAGTTAAAGAGGACATGAAGAAAATGATGTTAAGTGTATGTTGTACAAGTGGAGGAGTTGGGACAACAAACTGAAAAACAAGCTGTAGAAAATTTACCAGTAATCAGAGAGTTCAAAGATGTATTTCTAGAAGAAATCCCCCATCTACCCCCCAAAAGAGAAAAGTGTTTCTTAATTGAATTGGTACCAGGAGCTACACATGTTTCTAGAACAACATACGGAATGAGTACTCTTGAGTTGTTAGAACTAAAACTGCAACTACAAGAGTTATTATACAGAGGATACATCAGACCAAGTGTCTCCGTGGGGAGCACCAGTATTGTTTCTTAAAAATATAGATGGAACATTCAGGATGTGTATGTACTACAGACAACTCAATAAATTTACCATAAAGAACAAATGTCCTCTACCCAGAATAGATGACTTATTTAATCAAGTGAGAGGAGCCACTATTTTCTCAAATATTGATTTAATAATAAGATTTCATCAACTCAGAATTAAAGATGAGGACATCAACAAGACAACATTTGATGTAGCCATAAGGTTGCAAATACCCACATACGCAGAATCTTAACATTGTCTACTCGTTCCCGAGATTTTATTATTCATTAAAATTTATTAATCAGAAGTATTTAACTGACCCACAATACATCATTATTAACACATGCTTTGTGGTACCCCAATTTCAATCAAAACCATTACATTTTAAACCATCGGGAACACATAATAAGCCTTTAACTTACCCTTCCACCATTTCACGTGACTCTACAAACTTACTAGGACTCTTTGTTGTGCAATCTCGCATCATAATCCTCCATCAAAATTTTCAGAACTTATCACAAATCCACTTTGCAAATCGGGAAACTTAACATTTCACAATTCACAAAACTTAACACTTCACATATCTCCCAAATGTCTTATCACATGCGAAGTGTGAACTTTATCGAATTGCAAGATCTCAAATTTATCACACTTCACATATTTTAGTTTACACTGCTAACCATTAAACTTTGTCGTATGTGATGTGCGATGTGCTCTAAGATGCTTCCCCCAACATGGGTCCACTTTGAAACTTTCCCAACTTATGTTATGATCTCTGTCGTTTAATCTTCAGCTAATCTTTGTGATTTAATCATCTCCGTTCATTATCTTCCTTTGGAAATATTCTAAGGGTTTTTTTGACTTAATCTATTTCTTCTATTTGTCAACAGTTGCCACTTCTGCAAATCCATATTTTTTGCATGACTTAGTCTTGATATTTAAATTTTTGTTATTTATTCAGATCGATAACCATTACACTGCCTCAAGCCAGAATACGGAACACAATTTGGACCTGCACAAATTTTTTATCTCCATTCATTTGTTTGCATCAACTTCACACACAAATATTTAATTCCTAGACTGGAATCATACGGATTCTACTCATCCATTAAGTCTTTTATCACTCACAAAGACTTTTTCATTCGATTAGAATTCAGTACATGGAATTATTACACTAACATAGAATTTGTTTTGTTATGGATCACTCAGCACATAACAAAAATGACTCATAGTCACAATGAAATTTTATTGCTCATTAGTAAATAAATGTATAGATATAATAAAAACCTCCTTACAATATGGCTTTGGCTTGATGTGCCTTTACATGGCCTTTTTCTCTTCCACTCTTTCTATGCTCGTAGGCTTACAATCAAATCTCCTATCTAAGAATATGTATATTTTTTAATGTCTTTGAGGCTTAACATTATATACAAAATGTTTTGTAACCAATTCTGGTTCAGATTCATAGGTCACTCAACAAAATCCTAAAAATCCTCTAAGTCCTCAATTAATTCCTAAAATATCTTATTTATCCCTTGAGGATCTCAACATTCAACTAAATCCTAAGGATCTTCTCAAATCCATAAAATCAAGAACTACTTTCTAATCTAAGATTTACAATATTTTCAAATATCTAAATCCACGCCAATCACTCGTCAATCACTAGTGTTCTCCTACATTAAGAACATTTACAAATATGCCTCACAATATTTAATTAAATCCTATTATAAATGTCTCACATAAAATCACTCAAAATATTGAAAATTTCATTAATTAAATACTTAGGAAACCAACTCCCTTGAAAAACACAAGACCGCCTAGATTCTACTAAATGTAAACACTTCGCCATTTGTTACTCCCTCTACCTCCTTGCTTCAATTTGTTGTTGCTGTCTACTATCTGTTGCATCTCTACATTCTACATATCTTGAGGATCCTTGATCTGAATTACTTTAAATATTGTTGTAGATATTTCTCGGGACATTGCCATTTGCCAAACTTCCTGAATATCTCTTAAGATGTCTCTCTCTACTACATCCCTTTTCTACTCACTACCTACAAATTTACTTTTAAAAAGTAAATTGTGTTTTGATTCTTTGACTGTAATAACATTTTCTTCCTCTGTTGCAAATCCTTTGTAGTTTTCATCATGTTCTTTCTTCTCTACTGATGCTTTCAACCAATTATCCAATAACTACAATTATTTCTCCCATTTAATAAGTAATTATACATGTGCTTTTCATTTTTTATCTTCATAAGATAACATAGCTTAATCCTCCCTATTTATCACAGTTTCCAGTGATTATCTCACACCTCCAAAATCATCAAAATGTGCAATCACACAAAAATTTTCAAATTTAAAACCACAGGACTCGATAGTCTTATTTGATGCTTCAATCATCAAATCCAACATCTGTTCTAAGTCTTCTACATGACTCAAAAAATCTTCAGCAGTCTTCATCTCAAATTCCTCAAGCACTTCACTTGGTTGCTTCATATACTTCTCCATGTCTTATTGCTTCTGGCTACTCATATAAGTCAAACTTCCTCTTCTTACAACTCTAGCAGTATGCTGAAAAGAAATATCTTCTTCCAACTGTGTATGATCATCCTTATGAGACCTAACTATCTCAAAACTCAAATTTTGTTTCTCTTCTTTGACATTACCTGCAAACATACACAAATTATTAATTTCAAAAACATAATGCTCAACAGTCTCAACTGTTGTTTCACATATCGGATCTTCAGACTAAACTTTATCTCCTTCTTCCATAAGAAATTGTTCTTGTTTTGTAACAGATTAAAATATCAATTCATTACTAAGTTATTTCGGTTGCAACAAGTCGATGCTTTCCTCATTCAAGAGGCATTCTCCATCATTATTTTCTTCAGATTATTTATCTTCTGAACGGTACTCTTCCATACATTCATCAAATTTTATGGCAACTTAAAAAGACTACCCATCCTCTGCAAAATCTGTAATCACATCAAAATTATTAGATTAAAAAATAAAAGGCTTTATATCCTCTTCTGCTACCTTTGTCCACATTTCTGCATGCTACCTTGAATTATCACAATAGTTCATAATATATTTCACAGATCTCGAGCCTTCATCTTCACCTAGAAATTCCCCTTGTTCTGCTTCACAAATGGAAACTTCCATTTTCAATTCAACTTCTCTGAGTTCCTCTGATTTAAATTGAAAATCCATTGTCTGCTCAATATTTCTAAGCTCTTTTATTAACTCCATATTCACCTATTGATTTCTCTTCTCTTGTAACCTATGCCATTTCACTTTCTTTCTCATAGTCCAACCATACCTCTGGTCTACCTTATTTCTCTCCAACATATCTATCAATAATACAAGATATAAATTTATCTCATCTTTCTCTCTATCAATCTCTTCTTGAATTATCTTCTCTATCTCATTTAACTTGGCATATTTCTCCGCTCTTCTTCTGCTGCGGCTTCTCTCTGAACCTCTACTATGACTATCAGTAGTCATTCTTCTGTCTCTTGTGAACTGCATCTTTTCATTTGTGAATTGCACTATGCCTCTCCTTCTCAGTAAGTATTCATACCTGCTGCAAGTACTTCACCAAACCTTCTCTCCTTTATGCTCAGTATTTCGGTACCACTGGTTCTCTATCTCTGGAACCTCTATTTAGCAACTTCTTTTCTCCTTGACTTCTACAATTCTACTTCCTTCTGAGAACACTCTTGTCCTCTCTGTCCAACCTTTAGCTGGAACATTTAGGCTCTATTCCACTTTTCTTCAGAGTATCCACTTTACTCTGCCTTCAAGAACACAACTGGTTCTTATTTTATTTACATCTCCTCTTATTGTCTTTTCTAAGATATTCCTCCTTTGTCTACAACCTCCAAAACTCAAACATAGTTAACATAAAGCACTATCTGTATGATTTCACAAGGCAGACTGCTTCCACTCTTCAACACTCGAATGGATCTCCATTTTCCACAAGAAATAAACCATCACTTTGTCATATTTTATTGTCTGAATTTTATTTTTACACTTGTCTTTACCTTTTCATATTTATAATCTGACTTCTTCTCCCATGTTCTACAATCACACTTGCATTCTCCTTCCATTTCATGTAGAATATTATTCTTCTCTGCTACTAAAACATCTTCTGAATAGTTCAGCTCTGCAATCTTCATTAATATTTTCTTTTTAATTTACTTTCTCTGATACCAAATGATGTAGCCATAAGGTCTCAAATACCCACATACGTAGAATATTAACATTTTCTGCATGTTCCCTAGATTTTATTCTTCATTAAAGTGTATTAAGAGGAAGTATTTAACTAACCCATAATACATCATTATTAACACAAGCTTTGTGGTGCCCCAGTTTCAATCAAAAACATTACATTATAAACCATTAGGAACACATAATAAGCCTTTAACTTACCCTTCCATCCTTTGACGTGAATCTACAGACTTACCAGGACTCTTTGCTGCACAATATCGCATTGTAATCCTCCATGACACTTTTTAGAAATTATTGCAAATCCACTTCGCAAATCGGAAAACTTGCCATTCCGCAATTTGCAAAACTTAACACTTCGCAGATCTCTAAAATGTCTTATTGCATGTGATGTGTGATATTTATCACATCGTAAGATCTCAAATTTATCACACTTTTCATATTCAAGTTTACACCATTAACCATTAAACCCTATTGTATGCGATGTGCAATGTGAGCTAAGCTACTTCCCCCAATATAGGTCCACTTCATAACATTTCCAACTTATCATGCGATATGTTTCATTTAATCTTCAACTGATATTTGTGATTTAATCCTAGCCCTCCTCTCTCTTCCTTGGGAAATATTCTAAGGGTTTTGTTTCCTTAATCGATTTCTTCTATTTGTCGTCTATCGTCGCTTTTGCAACTAGATATGGACACTACGAATTTGTAGTTATACCTTTTGGATTAAATAATGCTCCAACTAAATTCATGTGTTTAATAAATAGTGCGTTACACAAGTATCTATAAAAAAAAAATTTAGTGTTCATTGATGACATTCTGGTATATTCCAAAAATGAAGCAGAATAAAGAACATCTCAGAATTTTTGTACAAACACTTAGAGAACCTAAACTATATGTCAAACTCAACAAGTGTGAATTTTACAAGGGAAAAATTTAGTATTTGGGTCATATAATTTCAGAGGATGGATTGGAAGTAGACCCAAAGAAGATACAAGCAATCATGGATTTCCCTATACCTATTGATGTCCCACTCATAAGATCATTCATGGGTATCGCTTGATACTACCAAAGATTTGTAGAATGATTTTTAGCCTTGGCATATCCTATTACTTATTTACAGAAAAAAGGAGTAAAGTTTGAGTGGACAGTAAAGTGTCAACATAGTTTTTAACAGTTGAAACTTAAACTAATAATTTCCCCTATTTTGAAGATTGATAATCCAAACAAAGAATTTGTGGTATGTACAAATGCATGTGCAGAAGGATTAGGAGGGGTATTATAACAAGAAAACTCAATCACAGCATATGAGTCAAGAAAATTAAAGAAACATGAACATAATTATAGTATATATGACTTAGAATTAGTTGTTGTGATACATGAATTGAAGATGTGGAGGCATTATCTATTAGGAAAGAAGTTCATATTAATGACAAATCATATAAGTTTGAGATACTTCTTCACACAACCTGATTTAAATGCTAGACAAGCTAGATGGTTGTCTTTCCTTAGTGAGTTTGATATGGAAATCAAACATATTAAAGTAAAGGAAAACAAGATTGCAGATACTTTGAGTAGGAATGTTCATCAAATTTTGAATAACGTTGTAAGTAGTTTGAAATTTGACATAGAAGAATTGATACAAGAATTGGTGAGGCAAGATCCAAACTATGAGAAACTACAAGAAAAATTATAGAAAACTGATTTATTGAGATATACTCAAATCAGAAGGGGTTGATTTACTATAACAGAAGATTGTATATTCCAATTGTGACCTCATTAAAACAGGAATTTTTAGATGAGTATCATAAACAAACTTATGCAGGACATCATGGTTATCAAAAATTTATTTGAACATTGAGAAAAAAAATGTTTTGGCCAAGTAGGAAGAAACATGTAGCAGATTATCTAGCTATATGCCTAGAACGTTACGAGGTAAAAGTGGAACATCAACATCTAGCAATTTTTTTGAATCCTTTACCTATTCTAGAATAGAAATGGGAAGTTGTTTCCATAGATTTGATCACATGATTGTATATAACTAAATATCAACATGACTCTATAATGGTGGTGGTAGACACAGTGACTGAAGATGCACACTTTTTACCAGTACAATCTACTTTTGTTACAACTCAAGTAGATAATGTATTCATGAAAGAAATGATTATATTAGACAAAGATAAAAGTTTACTTCATCATTTTGGAAGACTATGTTTGGAGAAATGGGTACCAAAATAAGCTTTAGTACTGCATACCATCCTCAAACAAATGGACAAACTGAAAGGACCAACCACATTTTAGAAGACATGTTACACAAGTATGTTATGGACAAACCTACAAGATGGGAAGATTTTCTGCATCTAACAGAATTTGTATATAATAATAGCTATCAAGCTTCAATAAATATGAGTCCTTTTGAAGCCTTGTATGGCATAAAGTTACACACGCTACATAGTTGGAGTCATCCAGAAGGTAAGTTAATTCTTGGACCTGAGGCATTCAAGGAGATGGAAATAAATGTCAATAAAATTCAACAAAACATTAAAACAACTCAATATAGACAAAAGAGTTATGTAGACAACAAGATAAGTCATAGATAATTCAAGATAGGAGACCATTTTTACTTGAGGATTAAACCTAAAAAGAGTACCTTATATACGGGTAGCTATACTAGGTTACCACCTAGCTACTATGAACCATTTGAATTTCTAGAAAGAGTGGGGCCAATAGCTTATAAATTGGCTCTACCTAGTCACCTTAACGTTCACAATGTTTTTCAGGTTTACTTATTGAAAAATTATATACATGATCCTACTCATGTAATTGATTGGACGGTGATACATGTGGAAACAAAATGGGAATTTCTGTTAGAGCCCCTTTGTATACTGGCAGGGGAAGAAATCGAGCTCTGGAATAGGACGGTAACTAGGGTGAAAATGCATTGGAGGCACTGTACACCTCCAGAAGCTACTTGGGAGCAAGAAAAGGAAATGAAAGAAAATTTTTCATCACAGTTTTAAAATTGAACTGATATTTTACAACACCGAGGATGATTTTTTACTTTAGAGGGGGAATATGTAATATCCCTGTTTTTACTACCTTTATTAGAGTGTTGAACAATCCTAAAGGTCAAGTGGACCTAAAGGAAAAAAAATCATTGTGGACATATTATATTTATTAATTTTTAATAAATTTATAATTTTAATTATTGTGCAAAGACTAGAGTATATTGGAGACCAAGATTTCAAGTCCATGAGGATGGAATTAAATCCAAAGAATTTCCCAAATTCTCCAAATATCCTTGGAGAAAATAAAATAAATTAAAGATATTAGATTGGAGATAAAAGTCTAAAAGATACGCCAGTAAAGTGGAAAGTTATTGGGAAGAGATGAAATAAAACTAGAAAGAGGAAAAAGCTTGTTTTAAAGTACTTTTGTGGAAAAAACAAAAGTAAAGCCTAGGAAAAAAGGAAAACACCATCCTGATTTAACTGGACATAGTATGGAAACATGATAAAGGTAAAGAAAGCTTAAATAATCCATTTCTGGGTAGACAAGAGGTTGTTTACACTTTAGAGGAATCACTCTCTGCTTGGGGGGAGTAGTGGAGAGAAAGCTCAAGGTTGGGTGGCAAATAGTCTTACCAAAATTGGTATGCACAAAGAAATTAATTATTTCTTATTAAATTGTGGTGGTAATGAAGTTAGAGAAATTATTATTCATGTAGGAAAGTGGGGAATTATCTTTCTGTATTAAATTATGAATTTAGTTAGAAGCAATGGAAACTTAGCTTTTTTGAATTTTTAAATTCTGTAGAATTTTGATTTATACAGTTTGATGCATTTAACAAAACCAACTATATTATATATACTTAGCTCTTTATAGTTACATATACAATTAAAATTAATAAACCAACATTCAGAATGTCTAAAGCCCAATAATAGAGATAAATATGAGGTTAGGCTATAAACATCTAAACTTTATGCACGAGAATTATATAGATACATGTGGAAAGGAGAAAAAATATTGTATTTAACAATTTTGTAATTAAAACATTGAACATAAATATATGTGAATAAAGAGATAATTGTCCATCTCTTAGAAAGTGTGATTTCAAAAATTAAAATTAATCTCTATGTTGTGTAGTAACCAGAGGGTTACATATATTCATTAATTATTTCGTAGAATAAGAAATTAAAAATACAATACATAATAAAGTACTAGAGGATATTACAAGAAAAATACAGTTCAATGAAGTAGAAAAATATATTTCCAATCAATTATAAAAATTAATGATTTTTATTATACACACAATATAACCATTATATTATCTATGATAGAAATTGCATTACAATCTGTCATAAATTCATGACAAATTTTGGGGTCCTACATAAATAACTACAACAAATTTATAAATTTGAGCATAGATCTGAATTCAGAAGAGTGAAATCTATAGACGATATGGAACAACATGTACATAAAAGAAATACAATCACAATGTCAAGGAAAGTTAGAGTTGTGTGTTCAAATTTTTAAGAATGATAAAAGAAGCGAACAAAAATACCTGCATAAAAATAACATAGACAAAGATTAGTATATGTGAAAAAAATAAAGGAAGTAATTGCCAGTAAATTACTAAGGTAAATGGAAAGAAATTATTACCTTGATATCCCATTAAAAACAGTGGATCTATTCCTGTATACATAAATATAATTTAATGAGTTCATGTATGGAGATGAACCAGATAATAATGTGGAAGAGGTATGAGAACAAGAAAAGGAAAAATACTTTAAATCTGATAGATAGGGTATGAACTGTGATTTTGTAAAAATCTTGTGGAAGGAGCAAGAGTCCCTGCACAATTTAATTATTTTATTAATTTGAGGAATTTAATAAAATAACCATTCTAATTATTAAGAGTAGTGTAACTTTATTATAAAACCAAAATTACGAAACAAATAAATAGAAATATAATTCAATCAAATTAAAATAGAATTTTGTAAAATTATAAATAGTATTCTAATTTTATATCTATGTATATAGATATGGACAAATTGGAATTCAACTGTAGAGAAAAGTAAAACCCAATTATAAAAATCCGAGTTAATAGTGAATTCATATCTGATAGAGATATAGTATGAATAAAATGAAAGAGAAGATACTAATTTAAATATGAAGATATATGTTACGAAATATAATCAATGTAAACTATAGTTACAAATTCGTTTTTACAGTAGGGTTACAGTTGAAAGTAACCATGCTCAAATCGTTGAGGCAAAATGATTTCAGAGATTGCTAAAATGTAAAACGAATATGATTTCAATTAGGAATCATGTATTCATAGTAGAGAAAAAAGAGTTTAAATAATTTTTTTTATTAATAAACATGTTCTCTCTTAAATTCTGAGAAAACCGAGATGGGAAAAATAATACCATATGAAGATAGTGCTTATCAAAGAAAAAACCCAATTAGGAGAATGAATTCCTTAATAATAACTATATGACATCCAATTTCTAGGAAAGTATATCAATCGATTTGGGGTAAATCGATATCACAAACTCTAATGTTAAAAGAGCTTAAATTAAATAAAAGACATATCATTGCAAAATGATATTCGGGAATAATCGAAGTAAAAACTCTTCATGTGCCATAAATTCACTATGTCGAGAAACATAGGGACACCTCTAGAATAGAGGTAGTCGTTCTGTGTTCTAAACAATAACTAAATTTCCAATATGCCTCACAGAATTTTAATGAGGTATGGAGAAAATCTGCATAAGTAAAATCTATTCTCCCGAAAATTAAGGTTCCAGAAAGTCATTACCTAAAGTTTGTAAAAGGAAAATTCCTTATAAGGTTGAGGAATGAAGTTACCTCTGCAATCACAAAACATAAAAGAAATTTTTAAGTAGAAGATAATTAAAATCTCGAAGTAGAAAAGTCTAACATTAACATGAGGAAAATTAAACGTTGAATGAATTCTTGCCAGAGGGTTATGTTCTTAAAATCCATGACTAAGGAGAAACAAACGTACGTAAAGCTCTAGAGGAAGAGTCAGAGTCGATACCTCAGGTGACAGAGAGAACAAAAATGAAAAAGGAAACCTTAAACTGCCCTTGCCAAAATAAGAGAATAGGTGGAGGGAATGTTTGCGGACCAATCCTCACCATAAATGTGTCAATGATCCATCCCACAAGAGGATCGAATCATCACAAAATCCATGTGATCGAATTAATTATCAAAGTACCTTCATCAATAGATGAATTTCTCAAATAGAGAAGTGCCATAAATAATATGTCTTCAAGTTATGGATAAGATATAGTCAATTCCCAATGACGGTTGAACAAATTCAATGTGTTGCACAAGGGATTAATAAGTGAATCATTAAATATTGGAATTATAATATGCATATCAACGTAATATAAATCTATAAAATGTGACAATTAAAATGTATGAATTCAATTAATTTCCTAAGTATATTTAGGTTAACGTGTGATATATATGATGTGTAATTCATAAAAATATCTATGATGTGATTGTAATTAAGAAATTCTAATTAAGCCTAAGCTATATTAACATATCATGTCCCTTCATATATTCTCAACTTGGCTAAGTGGAAAATGAAAAATAGATTTAGAATGATACTCTAAGGTGTATTAGAAGTATCATAAAATGTCATACAATATTCATTAATAAAACTTTTCAAATGATTTTATATTGATTATGTAGTATAATTCAAGGTTGTAAATGTATAGATAATAAATTTTAGTATTAACTCTCTTTATTTAATAAAATTTAAACCATAGGATATAAGTGGAATAAAGGAGGACAAGGCTATATATAAATTTACTAGAGGAATTTAATTATAAGAAAAACCTTAGAATATAGGAAAATATTCTAAGTAAAGAAATGAAATTTGTTATTTTAATAACAAATGGTAGAATAAGACTAAAATTATGAGAAAAGAAATTAATGGAAAAATAATATTTCTATTATAACAGAAGTAAGCACTTGAAGAACTGTCATCAAGGACTATCAATATTGAAAGTGAACGAAATAATCGTTAATATGTTCATAGGATCATTAAACACATAATTTATTTTTGTTAATAAAACACTAAGTTGTTGAAGAAAATTTAACCATAGAAAATACAATCCAATGGAAACATCACAATATGATGAAAGGGGTTAAATTCAATTGACAACAAAGTAGCAATTATGATATAAATAGAGTTTTTTTTTGGGGGGGGGTAAGTGGAGCTGTTACACTATAGGAGCCCATGTGAACATATCTTCCCTTCACATGGTTTCCACAGACCTCGAGGCACTGGAGTGAACAATGGAGATCCATTGTAGAATATGTATGGTGAGTGTTTAAGGACCTAAACCCTAAGACTATACCCTAGTCTTTCCTTCATTTGCTTGACTCTTCACCATAGGTGTATGGCCACTATGGCAGAGGATGTTGCCTTGCCACTTGCCCCTCCTTAATAATCATTTGCATGCTACCAAGGTAACTTCACTACCCTCACGCACATGTTTGTATACTTATTATTGTGGGAGGGAGAGGAATTTTTTTGTAAATACCCTATGGCTAACACACTGCTCTTATGATTGATTCTTAATGCATGAAACATGATTTTTTTTGGGTAATCCTTGGTGTATGGGACTTCACCACCACCGTGCACCTTTCATTCCCTCCATGGTTGTGATTGAGCTATGTGTTGCCTTGCACCCTGCCTGAAATCCAAATGCTATAACTGTCCAGTGATAATTCCTTAGAGGGTTTGCGAGCAGGTAATCCCTCAACTCGGTTGGGGCTGCAATGGGTTAAGTGATTCATTGTTTTTTTTTCCATTTCCAGAGAATTTAAATCTTGGTAATTACTTTAGCACAATTGTTATTTTATATGGTAATCGTTGTTTACAGGGATAGGAATCAATTCATATTGTTTAAATCATTCAAAATATATAAAAAGCCCTAAAATTAGGGTTATAGGTATTACATATTCCCCCATGTCTCGTTACCCATTCTTCAAGGGATCTGGCTTCGTAGTTTTCTCAGTTTTTTTTTTTTAATATCTCAATTTCGATACTAGAGTGTATTGACCGACATAAGGGTTCATTCCTTCCTGTAGGGTTTTTGAAGAAAGCCTACGAATTTGGCTTATGTCTCAAAATGATTTTGAATCTACAAATTCCCAACGCAATACTTTCTCTCCTTCTAGAAATTTCAACTTTACAGATTTTGGCAACAACAATTCAAGCTTCATAGACTGGGTATGCCCTTTTTCCTTACTCTAGTGTGGAATTTGATTTTTCTAAAATTATTGGGTTTAATTATCTAAATTTGTTTATTTATAGGAAAAGGCTAACATATATACTCTTCTTTGAAATGAGAGCTTCAGTCAGTTACTGTATGACCCTTCATCCCCTTTCCATCTTAGGTAAAACATTTTTATCAATTTCCCTCTTTCTGCAGACATTCTCATTAGATTCCCTCTTTTTGTAAAGAAGGTTAGGGTACTTGTTTGAGATTTGGTATTAATATATTTCTAATTGGAACAGACCCGGAAGAGAGAAATATTCATAGAATTTATGCAACACTCCTTCAAGGTAATAGTTCTACCCTTTACTTGTTTAAAATTTACCCTTGTTTTTTATGTTTCCTGGTTTTATCGAATAATGAGCATCACTACTAAATCCTCATTCCCATTACATTTATATGCACATATTTCCAACATGGGTTTAACATATACAAGGTCTAGGTCAAGGTAATTTTTCCTTCCGAGTTGTCGAGATTTGCAATTTCCTATATCTATCTCAATCTCAGATTTTAACAAAAATATGTTTGAATTTGTGCAGGTCCAACGGAACCTTTCCATATTGGTATTTTCATCTAGATTTATACATAGCTTATACTAATTATGGGTTTTCCTAAATCCAGGTTGGTATTCCTCTATCTTCTCATGGTTCTGCGTCAGATAAGCACGTATATGCTTGTGCTCCTGAGCATTCTTCTGATAACTCATATTTTGTAATTTCAACATTAAGCCCATTTGGACAGGGTGCCTAATTGAAACATTATTTTAATTAAATGACTTCATGAGCGTGACTGTGTACTATACAAAAAGAGTTTGACATTTATAATATTTTCAACATAATATTTCAATTATTTTGTTATTATCAATTTTTTTTTATTTATAAATTATTGTTGTTCATCATACTCATAGATTTACAAATGAAATCTGAATTTTCTTTTCCGATCTTGTTGTATGATATGGAATTTCATGTGTTGTATACTTATGAAATTATTATGTAATTTCTTCATCCGCGTATATGAAAATCGAGTTGTTGATATGTGCGAGACATTTATATCCCAGTTTAGACATTAAATTGAGAAAGGGAAGATACCTTTCATCCGTATCCTACCAACAATAATTTATAGAGTTTAATTGTCGGTTTCCCCCCTACTATTAAAATAATAAGAACACAAAGTATCATTATGAATATTTGTGATGTTTAGGATAAAGACTATGTTCCCAATTTCATCCTAAGTTGTATACTTTAAATTTCCTCTCATTATACCAATTTCAGATTAAATAATCTGAAAAATATTTAGTAACATACATTGAGACCCTTGCTTTTTGAAAATGCTCAACTTGGTGTTAGTCTTTGAATTTCTAAACTCCGTTTTTAGTTAAAAAATAGAAAGTAATTGGAGTATCTTAACTCCAAGAATACCAGGACTAAATTTTTCTACCGATTTCACCCTTCACGTTTATGTAATTATGATAGTAGAAATTATGTCTTTAGAATCTATGAATGAAACAAGTTTAAATTTAGCTCCCATATTCAAAGATTCCTTCTTGCTAATTTTACTTATATCACTCCATTTATAATTACACATCTACTCCCTAGAACTTCTAAATGGTTACTCTACATTCTATACAATACTAATGTATTAAATTGTACTAAAAGATCACCAATACCATACATAAACTAAGTAATATTTTAGAATACATACACATTATTAGGCTCATATTACAATACTATAGAATATGTATTACTTCCAACTCCTTAAAAGTGGAACAAGTACTAATTCCTACTTATACAATGTTGAGAACAATATTCATTCCTCACTAATATAAAATAGAATTGAATATTAAAAATTATGCATGCTTCTTATAAACTACTCATTAGTATGAAAAAAAAATAATTCTAATATTTATAGATACCACATACCAATTGTAAAGACAATTTTCCTCCCATCCACGAGCTTCTCCTCGGAGATCTAACCCAAGCAGAGATCTGTTTTTTTCTGACTACTAACAACCTCTTGTCAGACTAGTGAAGGCTCTTTTAAGACAACTTCCCCCATCAAGTTTCCATAATGACGTCCCGTTATTCTTGGCTATTGTTTCCCATAGCCTAGGCTTTACATTTTTTTTTCGCAAAATTTTTGTTTTAAAGCTCGCTTTTCTACAATGTTGCTTTTATTAACTATTCCTAGTAAAATTTCCTCTTTAACAAGGGATCCTTATATAGTTTTCTTCTATCTAAATGTTTTCAATTTTTTTTCTCTCCAAAGGATTTTTTTTGAGAATTTGGGAAAGTATGAAGTTGTATCCCATCCTCATGGATTACAATCTTGAATCTCTCAATAATCTGTATTTTCAATTTTGGTGTGAATTCTCTTCAATAAATTTTATATATAAAACAAATAATTCCTCCAACATTATAGTTGTTTCATAGGTCCACATCATATTTTTCCTATCTAACATAATTAAAATTAAAACATAATAACTATAAATCTAGGGTATTACAGATGGAATGGAAGATACATGAGATCGATGTAAAGACAACCTTCCTCAATGGGGTATCTAAGGAAGAGGTGTACATTGAGCATCTAGAAGGTTTTGAGACCTTCGACAAAGATTCACATGTGTGCAAACTCAAGAGAGCACTGTATGGGCTAAAGCAAGCACCTTGTTCTTGGTACACCATGATCGATAATTACTTCACTGATTTGGGCTTCTAAAAGACTGAAGCAGATGTGAACCTTTACAATATAGTGGTAGAAGTTGAAATTTTGATCATTGTACTGTATGTTGATTATTTTATACTGGAAGCTGATGAGAAGCTCATCAATTCTTGAAAAGAGGATCTTGCAAGAGAATTTGAGATGAAGGAAATGATGCTCTTCCACTATTTCCTGCGATGGAAATTTGGCAAAGAGATCTGGAGCGATTTGTATCTCAGGGAAAGTATGCCAACAATATTCCCAAGAAGTTCCACATGCAGGACATCAAACCCATGGAGACTCCTCTAGTAGGAAACTGGAGGAAGCAGGATGCTACTTCAGGAGTAGTAGTAGATGATATTGTTTGGAGGCATCCTGTGGGTTCACTCATGTATTTAGCAAACACATGATCAAAGATTTGATATGAGGTTAACCCACATAGCAAAGCTATGGTTAAGCCTACGAAGCTCTTTTGTAAGGCAAGAAATAATGTGTTGAGATACCTCATAGGCACTATAAAGTTTGGGATGGGTAGAAGGAGTGAATATTTAAGGCTTATCATATGCAGATTGAGTAGGGAGTCCATTCGACATGAAGAAAATATCAAGGGGAATATTCATCATACTATTAGTAACAGTTTCCTGGTACAACATGAAACATAGATAACTTTCACTCAGTTTAGCAGCGACAACGCACATGTTAGCGAGTCAGGAAACATGTGAGGCCATCTCTATGAGGAATATACTTTTTGGTTTGTTTGGTTGACATATGGATCTGATGGTGATTTATTCTGATAACCGAAGTTGCATCAAAGTCTCGATTAATCCATTTTTTAATGATAGGTCCAAACATATTGATATCCAATATCACCGTCTCAGAGATTGTGTGTAGAGGAGGATTACGTAATCAGAGTACATTCCCACATAGGAGGATGTATATGTCTTGACGAAGACACCGTCAATACGAAAATTGAAGGTCCAAAGAGACAAGATTGGGGTAGCAGAAAATCCCTTTATTGTTGAGAGGGAGTGTTGAAATTGACAACAAGAAGGGCTTCTAATTTGATTTTCCCTCAATTAAATTAGAATTACATTATAATTCCACATTAGATGACAACTTGTACGAGTTAATTGAGTCAGGAATACTTAGTTAGCTCAGTCAATTCGATTTGGGGGTCAAAGTAGAGGCATGTAGAGTTCAATCTAAGTTTCAGAAGGTCTAGTTACAGTTTATTTAGAGTTACAATAGTTTAACTTGGTTATTTGAGCTAAAATAAGCTTAACTAGTTCTAACTGACGGATGAGCTAGTGAGAGGTCCAGTAAATTAAATTAGATTTAATTGACATGTAGTGAACAATAAGATAACTGATAGTTTGCTATAAATATTTGTTGCACGTCAGTTCTAAGAGTGACCCAGTTGAGATTGCATCTAACACGAAGGGAATTACTAGTTGTAGAATTAGAAAATTGTACAGGTCATGCATGAGGTCAACATGATACCCTAGATGAATAATGCAATAAATTATTAGGAATTTCCTAATTAATATGGGATAAAATCCTTAAATAATGCGTAAGCAAGGCGAAGAAACACAAAGGAAGGAAATTAGTTAAGTATTGGACCATACTTGCTGGGATCAAAGTGAGACAATTAGAGAGAGTTTAGATGTTTCTCATGAAGGGAAATAACATTGTATTGTTTCATATTATTGACTTCATGAAATATACATGTAGCAGTTTTTTTTATCTAAGGCTTTCCCCAAATACACCTTCGTGCTGTGAAATTGAAATTATTTCTCTTTCTTGTTCATGTGATTGTGTGACCGTAATTGGTTTCCACAATTTGTAGAATTGATTAAGTATTTTGTTTTAGAATATTACAAGATCAGTTGAATCTGTTTAGATATTTCTACACAAAAGGGGTAAGGAACAAAAAAAAATATGTTCTCCAATTTTTCAAAGAGAGTGAACTATTGGTTGAGAAAACTACTAAAATAATACATGACTACAGATAAATATCATAGGTGGAAGTTGTTTTTAGGAAGGACTGCGGGAGGGAATTTTAGTCAGAATAAAGGAAAGGTGCCCATGGGAGAGAAAAACTAGACATGAACTCATTATTAGCAAATTGTTTCTTTGGGTTAAGGAGGTGTAAAGTGAGAAATAAATTCAAAGTTGTTTCTATGTCAGGGAGGAGTTAGAGCTTGGGAGAAACTACTGGGACAATAAGTCATGGGTGGGAAGAGCATGGAAAAATTTAATATATTTCTAGGAATTATTAGATAATTATATGACTATTTGGAAAAATATGGCTTAAAAATTTGTCTTTTTTAGTTCAAATTCATGAAAGAGTAATGTAGGATTTCATCATGATGATATGTGTAACCCTGGTTATATTCAAGGAAAAGAATGGTCAAATTTTATTAATGTCTTTGTAAATAATTTGGATGTGTATATGTTTGTGTGTGTGTGTTTGTTCTACTATAGGAAGGCCAACAAATAAAATATAGAGGGTTTAAACAAAGGTTTTCTTTAAATCAGTCTAGTTTTATTTTCTTGTTTTTAATGAATTAGAATAAAATTTATTCTAAAACGTTCTTTAGATTGTTTTATTAATTTTTTTAATGAAATTGTCTAGTTATTTTTATCTATTATATATTTTGTATACGTTGCCACATTCAATGGGGACATTCCTCCTTTGCCATGATATGTCAGAGGAGATGAGGAAAACGGTGAGGCACATATTCATGGGGGTGTGGGCATCCGGGGCTATAGGGTGAGGCCCAAGAGGGTGAGGCACATCTTCTCGGGGGCATGGCAATCCAAGGCCGTAGGGATGGTGTGTGAGTTTATATGGACTAATATGAAAAATTGGCCATAGTTTTGTTTGATATAGGATTCCGCCTTGCTAGGGCTTGAGATATCACCATGGATCCTAGGTTCGTGGGTCTGTAAAGAGATTGTCCACGTGAGATGATGTCATTTATACAACGAATAATTGGAGCTAGTAGGTTACTGACAGTGATGAGGGATGTAGGTCAACATCATGTAGTGGCAGATACAATATATCAGGGTGGTGATGATGATGATCAGGGTAATTATCATGATAATGATGATGACGATGGTGATAATGATGCTTCTGGTAGTACCACCCCATCATATCATGGCCATCAATGTATCGGTGATACTTATAGTAGTGCACCTCCTCGTCACTCGCTTGATGATGATATGCCAAATTTAGAGGATCTGCCTTATGTTTCTACTGACAGAGTGTCACACTAACCACCTCCCCGTCCACCTCAGAGTTCTTCAAACCATGTTGAGGGCACAAAAGTTGACCATCCATAATCTTCTACTGTAAACAATCCACCTCCTTCTCCCCCTTAGCAGAGTTCTATAGATGTTGATCATGTAGTAGTTGACCATCCATCATCTTCTACTACAGACCAAGCTTACACTACATCTATTTTATCAGATATTTGATTGCACTTATTTGACTTTATGTAGTTACTCGAATTTTTTGTATATATATATATATATATATATATATATATATATATATTTCATTTTTTTCAAGTTTATGTACTTAATTTATATGTTCGTGTTGATGTGTATATTGTTAGGTCCTGTTAGATATGTTCATTTAATGTGTAGCAATTATTTGACATCATATTTATATTAATTTTAGGATGTGTGTGATGATGATGTTAGATTACAATGTTTATGTTTTATTAGATGTGATCACAATGATGATTCCTTATTAGATAGTTAGATTTGTGTGCTATCTAATGATATTTATATGTATTAGAGATGTATATAATTATATTATGGTAGTGGATTTGAAAGTATATCTTAGATAATGTTTATGATTGTTTTATGGTTATCATCATGATTTTTATTTTTATGAAATAATGTTTTATTATATAGAAGATGTAATGGTGAATTTATATCAAACTTTTACATATGAAATTTTATTCAAAATAGCTTTAAAAAAATCCAAAAATATTTTTATAAATTACAAGGTTTAGTATGTTTGAAACTATGATTTTAAAATTAATTAATTTTTTTTTTTTTTGTTTATCAAGTGGCTGATTTCATGAGATATTACATCAAGCTTGACATGTGTCTTGAGAAACTGCAATGCCAGGGCATCTAAGCAGTCAAAATCACCTGGGGATTTCACCAAGCCTAGCTATAGCAGCCTTAATCTAATTCGGTTTAACTTATATCCTCCCCTTAGGATGGGCACAACAACCTCCATGTGGTTTGATCCTGGGTTGCCCTTCTGACGAGGCCCATCCTTAACAAATTGTGGTAGTGGGGATCGACTACATTTAATTATTTTTATTATTATTATTTCATAAAATATTACATATCAAATATATATTAAACATTGCAAATTTTCCAAATATCCCTCATACATTGAATTAGAAAGGAACTATTAATGGAATAAGAATTCTCTCAATATTTTTCACTAAAGTCAAAATATAAGAAATGAAAAATATATTTTTGTTTTAAATATCACATGTAAATGGAACATAGAATTAATTACACATAAAGTAATATCAATAATATTATTGTTTGTAGTGTGACAAAATTACATTTCTTCCTTCTAGTAGAAGTTCAATTATATTTTTTTACTCATTACAATTCTTCCTCATCATAAAAGCTATCTTTTTTTTTTACTTCCATTACTGTATATATGTAGATAAAGTTATATAAGATTGAGGTGTAAATTGAAGTATTGAAGTTATGACCGACATTAATTAGTTTTGTTATTACTATTTTAAGTTTGTTAATTTAAATTATTATTTTAATCTTTTTAAATGTAACATTATGTTACACCATCTCTCCCATAGTGCACCTCTGGGCACAATTAATTTAGATTTAATATAAATGTAAATTTCTATTTTTATAAAATTTCATTTATTTCTAAAGTTATGATATTTTCAAGCAATTTAAATTTAATATTTATTGTGACTCTTACCAATTTAAATTAGAAATCTCTCTCTCTAAAGATGAGGGTAAATAAATGTAACATGACAAGACTTCCTGTGAAGTTACTTATACCTAAATATTTCCTGTTTTGAAAGTTGTCCCTTAAAGAGGCATGTGATTATTTTTCTAGTAATAAAGACATAACAATTTGATGTTATTTAGTTCTCTATTTGATATTGTAATGGTTTAAGTTTAACTCATTTTAATAATAAATATGAGTTAAATAATAAAAAAATGATAACAAATTATATTTAAAATTTTGAAAAATAATATATTTGTTTATTTCTTAATGAACAACTTAGAAAATATTAATTTTTTCACACACTAATCACGAGATAGGTAGTAAAATCCATGTTTTTCATATTTCTCCTAGATAATTACATCATGTTCATAATGATAAATACATGTCTAATTTAAATATTTTATTTATATGTACATGAAAAATAGATATTTATTTCACATAATCTAAATAGGAGACAAAAATGCATCACCAAGTCTATTTGAAATTCAAACAAATGCCTCTTAATCACTATCACAAATTTTGTGTGCTTGATATGTTCATATTTGCGAAGGGTTCTGACCTTGAATCATTATTATCATAGATAATGTACACAATTGAAAATACTTTGTTTTAAGTATTGTAAAAATATTTCCATTGCACAAAAAAACGGGTCAAAATGTTTGTGTCTTACAAATTATATTATAAAATATCAACAAGATGAATAAAAAATATTATAATTAGTGAAATAATAAAAAAAAAAACATACAACAATATTTTAAATGACGACATAACACAAGTACATAGCACTCTCCATTGTCATCACAATGATTATGTTCCATGCTTTACATGATAACATTGTTTTTCTCAAAAACATGTTTTGATCTAGGGTCATGTCTTAATGTGAACCACCAACCCCTATCCATCACATCTATGTAAAAAATGACCTAGTTGTGGTGTTTTGGGAAAGCATAAGGGTAAAGACGTTTTCCATTTCATCTACCAATTACTTGTGATATGTTGCTCATGATAAGAGCTCTCGGCATTTCTGAAAATATGGAGTAATATTTTCTACATCTTAACTAGATTTTGAAATAGGTTCTTGCAAATTTGGATTGTTTTATTCAATATGACATGGATTAAAAAAATAAAATCATTTAGATAATCGAAATATAAATAAAATTTGAACTTATTGTAGATGGAAAGGGAGAACTTTGTCAAGGAATTTGATCAAAAATATGGAACAAGCTAGAATTTGAAGATTTGACCATTTAATATTATTGAGATTTTGTCTCTCCATTTCAAAAAAAATAGAAATAAAGATTTGTATGCATATCCAAAATTAATGTCGACAACCATATAACTACAATCTTAATTTCAATATAGTTTTCAAACCATTTTTCAAGAATAAGGCGACTTTAAGTGGAAAATGTATACTATGAACTAATGTAGTTCATGTGGATGCACCATAAAGGATAATTTGAGATTAATATGTCATGTTATGTGAAATTAAAATTTCAGATAGATTTTAAATGAAACAGGTACACTTATCATAACAAAGCACACTGATACGTTTAAAAAATGAACTACATCGAGGTGTTCAAATAATACCAGCATTGGTTTTTGTCATTCCAAAAAGAAAATATGTTATCATATTGGTGTTCTTCTACAAAAACACGCCTATGCATTAAAAAAACACACGGCTACTCGCCTCTTTCCTAATTTAAAAAAGTAAAAACCAATTCAACCAACTCGATGTTATTATAAAAGTTAAAGAATTTATGCTTTCAATAGAAATTTCACCATTGCGTTAAATAATTTAAATGCACTGTTTCAGTATTCCAAAAAAATAAATGTATCATGTCAGTGCGTTGAAAAAAATTTCCACCCTCGAAATATTAGTGCATTTTATTTATAAACAGATTGGTGTGCTTAACTATTGAACGTAACAATGTGAAGAGAAATTAAAAAAAAAATATATGTTTTTGTTTTTCTTTCTAAAATTAAAGGAGTGGAAATTGATTTTTCAAGATGTAATTTCATAAAGTGTTTTAAATAGTAAAAAGGTATTCATCGTGTCATTATCTTACCCAAAATTTCAAGTGAGCGATTTGCAAGAGAGACATACCAAGATCATTATGCAGCATCAAAATACTTTGGATCAACATAACTATTCATAATATTAGAAGTTGAAAGGTATGGTGATTTATTCAAAAAACTCCATAGTAAAATTTTTAAATTTTATTTTTTATTTAACTAATAATTTTTTTTACAATTTCTGTTAGGGTTTATGTTAAACACCATGTTAAAACACACACATGGTGTATGAGGAAGATAAACACACACAAGAGACTCAACACACAATGAAGGATAAGCATGAGACTTTCTTATTTTTCCATTATACATGATGTACATTTATAATATGATGGTGTGACTCTTGGTTTCATATTCCAAGGTCACTTGGACTCCATTGTGACTTTTCGCATTCCACACCTACCCATTTAGGATTAGGTGTTCCAACATCCCCCCTTAATCCGAAGGGGTATGTGTGAGTCCAAGAAAAGAGTTGTAATACAAATCTGCAAAGTATACATGGCAGCACTTGGGCTGAATCAACTCTCTGAAATGTTGGAAAAAAGAGGTGGTTTTAGGATGACCACAAACACTGGAATGCAAAACTTGTTGCAGTTCCCGGAACTCTTCCAAAACTGGCAAGAAGCTGAAGGCTTCTACTAGAGGAATTGTCCCTCATAAAAAAGGGAGACCTTCAACCTAAAAGAAGGGAGGTCTACTACCTGTGATGGTTTTAGGATTACCAACAACTCTGGAATGCTTTGAAGCATTTCCTGGAACTCAACCAAAGCTGGCAAGAAGCTGAAGGCTGCTAAGCTGAAGGCTTCTGCTAGAGGAAGTGTTCCTCATATATGAAAAGGAGACCTTCGACCTAAAAGAAGGGAGGTCTACTACCTGTGGTGGTTTTAGGTTGTCCACCAACCAAAGATGATGGTTTTAGGTTATCCACCAACCGAAGGCATGCTCATGGGCATCCGTGTCTCTAGCTACATCTCTGAATCTGGAATGACGAATTGTGGCTCAGGCTCGCTTGAACTGCTGGCTACAACTCTGAACATGGAATGAGAGATTGTGGCTTAGGCTCGCTTGATCTGTCATCGAAGCTTGTACATGACCACCATTTTCCCCCCTGTCAGGGACAAGGTGAGATGATGGCGAAAACTCAACTGCAAGTTTGCTCAATATCCGTGAACAAGTTCTAACATGTGTCGTAAACATTTTCTTGGCTGCTGATGCCCATTGCCAAGAAGCGATCCATCCAAGATGAATCTTGGTTCTTGCAGGAGGCTTGTGTCTGAAGCATCTGTCTGAAGAATGAGTGTGCCGACCACAGTGCTTGCATGGATGAAGATCAAAACAGTGATCTTTCATGTGGCCAACTCGATCACAGTGTTGGCATGTCAAAATCTGTTGTGGAAGCGGAGCAGGATCTGGAACAGCTGCAGGTGAACTGTCATACAAGAATCCGGCACTCTGAAATATGATGGGCTTGGTGTAGTCTGGAATATGAAAGGACACATCCTTGTCATATCCAAGACCAGTTCGGTGCTTGTTGTGGAAAAGCTCTTCCCAAGGTCTGATGATGGGCTTAGGAAGTGCAGGCTGAGTGGCTGCATCTGCATGTAAATCTGCTCTAGTGCAAGGAACTGAATGTGAATCAACTGAAACTTTGTTGACTTGCTGCTGATGGAAGTCCTTCTCAATCTTCTGAATAGAAACAGGTTCAGAATGGTGACTCTTTTGCTGAAGTTCTTCTTGTTGGAGCTGAGATTCCAACTGCAAAAACTCAATCTTCTCTTGTGCATCTAGCAAACAACTCTGAATGTTACATAGAGCATCCTTGCTCATTTTTATCATATCATGAACATTTGAATGAATGAGGTCATTCAACAACACTAATGCCTCATTGATTTTAGCCATTTCAACAACTTAGGCTCAAAACAAATGAAAGGGTGTCGGCTTCAACCGAAAATGCACCCGTTTACAATGTGATGCAACAAGAAATACAAATGACTCAAAAGAACTTCCAACTATGGAAATCTCAAAGTACAAAATCTGCTCCTCAAATGATGGAGGGAAATCAACAATTTTTCAACAACTCAAATTCACTGATTCCAACTATGAATGAAGAGGCAAATTCCACTCAAAATACAATGTTAGCTCAATACAATATTCCTGCAAAATATATGCAGCTGAAAACACTTGTGCAAGAGGCCTTTAAGGCAGCTGAATTTTCCTTCAGAGAGTTGTTTTGAATGATGGCAAACTTGTCTTCAAATGTCAGTTCTTCAAAAAATCACCCTCATGTCAATGCCACAAATCATAAAATGTCAAATCTTCAATTTTCTCTATGTATTCAGTCCATTTTATTCATATTCCATTTTCTTCATTTCATTTCTGATGTTCTTATTCTCTTATTCCTCTCTCTCTCTGCTGTTTTTTTTTTTTTAATTAATTAAAAATTAATTAAAAAATTTTAAATAGGGAGGGAATTTAATAAATTAAGAAGGGATGGGGAGTGGAAAAACTAATGGAAGTGTTAAAAATGGGGAAGGGAATTAAAAATATGGAAACGCAATGTTAATTATATTGGAGGGAAAAGGGGAATATTAAAAAAGGGGTTATTAATGAGAGGAGGGGGGGTTTAAAATTAAAAAATGATATTAAATAGAGGGGGTATTAATGGGGGGAGAGGGGTTTTATAGAATTTTAAGGGAGGGAAGTCGAAATTTTCAAGGTGGGAATAATTAAAGCAGATAGGGAAATTTTAAGAGTGACATTAAAAAATTGGGGGGCGGTCTTAAGATTGTGGGAGCGAAATTTAGTTAAGGAGAGAGGCGTAGATGTAAAGGGAGGAGGACGGCTGGTATTAATTAAAAATAAGGGCGGATTAAAAAATGAGGGAGCGATATATTATAGGAAAGGGCGGTATTTAAAAAATGGTTTTTAAAAAATTGTAGAGTGGGTTGGGGCGTAAGGTGAGAGGGGGTAAGGAGTTGAGAGGGAGGGGAGTGCGTGAGCGTAGAGCGAGTCGTAAGGCGGAAGGAGGGTGAATGCTGTGTGGAGTGATAGCGTAAGGTGTTGGGTTGAGAGCTCGGGTGCGGTGTAGAGCATAGAGGGGTTGAGTGGAGGGTGGCTGTGGAGTAAGGGACGGGCGCTGTGGAGTTGGGGGTGAGTTGCAACGTGTGTTAGGAAAGGCCGTGAGGTAATGGAGAGGGGGAGGCTATGGGCTGTGCATATGGCATGTAATGGGGATGGCAAGGAGAGCTATAGGGTGGGATGGGGGCCGAAAGGCCAAGTTGCAGGGTTTATTTATTTATTTATTTATTTATTTTTATTTTTATTTTATTTATTTTTTAATTTTATTTATTTTTATTAATATAACAGCAGAGAGAGATTGGAGACTTTAAAACATAAGAAGATTTTTCTTTTGAATATATAGCAGAATGGAAAAAATGTAGAAATGAGGGCAGCAGTACAAATTTCAAGTACTGAAATGCAACAACAGATTGCCAATAAAACCCAGAAATTTTTCTAATAGCCCAGCAGTAGAAAAACTCAGAATTGCAGAAATTCAGAAATATTTTCCATTAAAAAACCAGAATTTTGCAGAGATTTTTCAATGAAAAACTCAGAAATATTTCTTTCAGAAACCCTCTTTAAACAATATTCCAGCAGCTCTTGAAATGTAGAATTAAAAGCAGAAAATGCAGAGAAAAGATCAGAATTTAGAAAACCTTCAGATGCGCTTCTTCAACACCACTGCTGCTCTTGTTCAAAGTCAATTTCTGAATGCTGCCATGGATTTTGAATGCTCCAATATGAAATTTCTGAATGCTGCAAAAAGCTTTGATGAATGCGGCAAAATGTCAGCTGCAGAAATTCTCTAAATGCTGCAAAAATGTCAAGAATTTTGCAGATATGCACAGGCCATAAACACAAATGGCTCACTCAAATTGGAGCAGGGCCAACAATCGCCCGCTCTGATACCATGTTAAACACCATGTTAAGGCACACACATGATGTATGAGGAAGATAAACACACACAAGAGACTCAACACACAATGAAGGATAAGCGTGAGACTTTCTTATTTTTCCATTATACATGATGTACATTTATAATACAATGGTGTGACTCCTGGTTTCATATTCCAAGGTCACTTGGACTCCATTGTGACTTTTTGCATTCCACACCTACCCATGTAGGATTGGGTGTTCCAATAGTTTAATTAAAAGAGATATCATTTGCAAACAAGACATATTGAGAGTATTGTGGAGCTAAAAAATATTCTGGATCCGACGAAGGATGAGAAGTTGAAAGGTGTGGTTACTCACCCAACAATGTAGACAACAAATATTTTAAATTTTACTATTAAAATATTTAACTATTTCTGTTAGATTTTTTCACAATTTATAATTTTTTTAAAAACTGTATATAATACAAAATTTGGTTATAGATTTTACAAGTAAATTTTTTTGCGATCTCGTTTCCTATTTAAAATTAATTTAAATTCAAATAAAAGAAAAAAACAAATACTTACCTTAAACCAATGCTTCTTCCTCCAAAATTTCACCTTAGGGTTTAACTTCCTCTACCACATCACAATTAGGGTTTTCAATTTAGAGATTATAGATTTAATGGGTTTGTGTAATTACTATATATAGGGAATTTTACATGTAAAATAGAAGAATAAATTATTTAATTAGATCCAAAACCAATCGACCCTTTGCATTTTTCTTTTAAAACAATATGTTTCGCGCTGCATCCTCTACAATATAATGCACAAGTGATCCTTGTGTATTACAACACATCGACATATTATAACACTCTATATTATGTCATGTTTGTTAATTGTTGATCCCAGTGTAATATAATGCACTGAAGTGCCTCTTCTAAATGGCATCGTTAAATAATTTCAGTGCGTATATCCTTACAAATCGTACTGTAATAATTTAAAATTATTTAAAAAAAATAAATTTTCCATGACAATGCATAAAAATTAAAGGTCTTGTGTATTTAATGTTCTAAATGCATTGAAACACAAAATTTACCAAAGCTTTTTTTGGTTGAAAATTATTTGATTTATTTTTAAAATATATTTAATGGATTCTATATTGAATGATACATATTGTATATTGATAAAAAATGTCGTAGGAGTTCTCAAGTAACAAAAATATTGATCGACACAATGATAACAAGTCAAAAAAAGAAAAGAAGGAAAGTTATTTTTAAATTCTTTACAAAACTAATACTTTTGAGCTATATCTAAGTTTAAATAATCTATATTGGTTGGTCTATATCATGCAAAACAAAAAAATGAACAAGGTCAATAAGATTATTTCTAATATAAGTGCAAAAGAGCATTAATGACTAATAGAAAATTTAGAGAATGATGAATGAAGTGCATGAAAAAATGCTATTCAATGTGAGTTTTTTTTTTTTAATTTTCATTAATAATATACATAATAATATTAGACAACATGTTTCAAACAAACTATTAATTCACATATGTTTAATGCTCTATCGGGAGAAACAACGAAGGAAACGATCAATGTCATTCTAAGAAAAGGAAAATTATAGAACATGTAAATGATGATAAATTGGTCCTTAGATCCTTTAGAGTGGTCTTGGAGGTTAATGAAAGGGGGAAACAATTTACAAAACTATAAGGGATATAGTGGAAGGAACGTATATATGTACCTTGCACTTGTACTACAAAAATCAATACAATGATTCTAAGAACCAAATTATAGATAAACTACAGGAAGTGTTTCTAGAGAAATGGTCAATGAGACATATCGTACTTGCAATTATATATATATATATATATATATATATATATATATATATATATATAATGAATGATTTGTAATAATATATATATATATATATATATATATATATATATATATATATCACTACGGTCCCGAATATGGTCGAGCTGACCAGGGGCTCCATTGTTTCATATATCATTATAAAAATATTTTATTACTTTTTTTAGGAGGATTATGAAAATCCCAAATGATCAACATGCTGATATGCAAAACATACCAGTAGGAATGTCCCAAAAAGTGTATAAGGAGATGGTCAAAGAAATTGACATAATTACATCACAGGAGGATCCATATCAGCAACAACATGCTTCAAATGTATGTAATCATAATTTACGTTGTACATATAAAAATATAATTTAGCATTAAATATTGATTTTCAAGTATTTTCATGCAGAAAAGAAAACAAGATTGAACTCATTTAGCACATAAAACACGACAAGAAGGAAGAAAATAGTTGATTTCAATGTTTGTGAGTAATTGTTAATATTTATTTATAACAACTCAAGCTTTCATTTTTGTATATTTTAAGTTGTTTTACAACAAACATGAATGAATGTCTTCAAATGGGTACTAATACACAGAGAAGAGACATAAGAACAATTGATTGACATTGGGTTAAATAAGGGTTGTGAGTATTTTTTGGCACATCAAAAATTAATTGTGGAATTCGTAAGTATCTATGTTGTTTTAATTCTCTAAGTTTAAAATTAATAGAATAAAAAAACATTTTATATTAATTATATGATTTATAATGGGGTTTAAAACATGCAGGAAACAAAGTATGGAACTGCGCAAGTAGAAGACTTGGTGCAACAAGGAAGGAGACTTGGTTTTGAAGACATGTGCACAACCTATGAGTCACTTATTACTATGGTAGATTGATATTCGATTTACATTGGTGTATAATATTTATTTCAATTTTCATTACTCTCATCAATGTAGATATGGTCATTACAATTTATTTTTATGTTTGCATATGGAACTGCAAGATCAAGAAGATGAAAACAAACAATTTAATCAACAAAAAAATTCTCAAAATGACCAATTTAATGAAAGTAGCTCGAGCACTGACAAAATTTCCAACGAAGAATAATGATCGAATTGGATATTAATGCAACCTGTTGTATTTTTTAAAATAATTGTCTGTGAAAATAAAATATTTTATTTAATGCAATGGACATAGCATCCCAATCGGAAGACATGTTGGGAAAAACACTAAGAGGGGGGCCAGGGGGTGAATCAATATTTATAGCTCACTGAAACTTTTAATTTTTCTTTACTTAACTCTATATGCAAATTTAATGAACCCAAGTAGCGTACACCTGTGGATATATCAACAGAAACTTGCGTATGCTGAGATAACTTTATTGTTTAGATAATCTTTCAAAAATAATAGTTAACTTAGCTTATTAGTTATGCATCATATAGTTAAGCAGTAAATATATGCAGTAACAACAGAATAAATCATTAAACAAGAGCATCACACATGAACATCAATATTTAAGGTGGAAACCCAATTCGGGAGAAAACCACCGCTATTGTCGTCTCTATATTCAATGTTTAATATATGGAAAACATCTTATTATTTTGTACTGATGCAGACCCATATCAGTACGGAGGAATTTAACTGCAAAAGAATACAAACTTCTCTCATTTTCCAGCCACTACTGGAAGTGAGCTCCAACCCCTTGATCAGAACACCAGCTTCCACGGCCAGGAAGCTTCTACTTCCACACTGAAGGCTTCAACCCTCAGAACCACTGCATACCATGTTTCATCAATTTTCACACTCGATCCCACACCTTCAACACAACTCTTCATTAAGATCAACAAAAATTCACTAAAACTTCAATCAGAATAGTGATATCACTGTAACGATAACGCAGTAATAACCCAAATTTTAGAATCAATATGAAAAATCAATATCGACCCTAAACATTAATTATCTTAAAATACATATTCTACTTCGCTTCCCTTAACCCGTGTGTATACATGCATTCCTTCACACCAACCTGTGTATATATTTGAGAGTACTGTTTTTACAAAATATGATCAGTCTGAGATCGATATCTGAGGCTTTGAGTCATATATATTTCCTATATTGAAGAACCCTTAATAATTCAGTCATTATTAAATATATTTACTCACTGACTGATAATATTTGTACATATTCAACTTAGCATAATATGGAGTATTCAAACAACCTAGAACTACATGAAAACTTCATCGACACACAACAGAAATACAACAACATTAAATAGATAACCACTTCAGCATGATTCAGAAAACCCTTACCTCCATACACGCTTTTGCTGAGACAAAGCTGCGTATATACGCACTTTCACCGAGACGAACTAACATATAGATCTCTAAATATTCATTTTGCAGAATGTTTCATTTCTATAGACTTACCTAGATTTCTTCACTTCACTTTAGCAATCATGCGCCAGGTCACAGATCTAATCATCTCTTCACTAGATCAAGTACATATTCATTTCAGGTCTAGAGATCTTGATCCTTCATTGTATCCCAGGGTGCATCATAGTTTTAGATCTACCAATAAAACAGAGTTCATCCCATGCATATATACTTCAGAGAGAAGTATTCTGTAACAACCCTTACACATGCACTCCCTTGCACTATGATCTTCTTCTCCTTATATATATTTAGTCTTTACCAATACCATGAATGAAAACCGCACAACTACTGATGGTATTCTTGGACGAGATCAAATATAATACACAACTCTTAATACTGTGGTCTAATACCATGGTAATTCCCCTTGGTATCATAATTTTAGAGCGCAAAAGGCATACATGACTTTACTTCTTCATACATGCATGTATACACGACTTCCCTTTGGATATCCATTTTGTTCCAATAACATTTTTATCATGAGGTCTTGGAATCCATTCCCAACTATGATTATTTTCAGTCTGATCATGTTCTTCATTCATGGCTTGAATCCAGCATTCATCTTTACTAGCTTGATTTACATTCTGTGGTTCAATAGAGGATAAAAATTCCAGATAGTTAGGGAATCCTACAAGAGTTCTTCTTGTTTGGACACCTGATCCCTTTTCTCCCAAAAATTGAGATTCTGGATGACTCTTTTGAATGTACCTCAATGGAGCCTTTTCAGATATATCATCTTTTGGTGCTTCATTGGGTTCTCCTTCTATATCGTTGCAATTTGATGAGGGTAAATATACATCATCATCATATTCATTTGTTGTTTTATTTCCTTTTTAGGAGTTGTGAAAGACTCATCAATTACAACATCAATACATTCAACAATCATCCAAAGTCTTTTATTGTAACATTTATATGCTTTACTTCTGGAAGAGTAACCAAGAAATATTCCTTTGTCTTCTCTAGGATCAAACTTACCAAGTTTTTCATCATTATTCTTGATAAAACATTTTCTTCCAAAAAATCTAAAATTCTTTACAGTCAGAAGATTACCATACCAGAGCTCATAAGGAGTTCATCACTATTCACATGAACATGAGCCTTGCTAAGAATATTTACTGCAGTATGTGTTACTTCTCCCTAAAAGGTATGGGGAGTTCCAGATTCATCAAGAATAGCATGAGCCATCTGTTGAAGTGTTCTATTCATTCTTTCTGCCATGCCATGTTTTTGTGGGGTTCCAGCTACATAAAACTGTCATTTATGCCATGATGTTCAAAAAAATCAAAGAATTCATCTGATATATATTCTCCTCCGTAGTGAGATCTAAGATATTTGACTTTTATATCTAATTCATTTTAAACCAAAGCTTTGAATATATTAAATTTTTCAAATGCTTCATCTTTATATTTTAGCAAATCGATCCGACACATTCTAGAGAAGTCATCAATAAATAAAATATAGTATTGTTCTTCACGAGGTGACTTTTTCCTTACAGAACCACATAGATTAGTATGTATAAGTTCAAGAGGCTTACTTGCTGATCCTTCTTTGGCATTGAATTGCACCCTGGTTTGCTTACCAAATTGGCATGATTTGTAGAGTGATGTTGGGTAGATCACAAAAAAAATTGAGTCTGCTATATTTTCTTATTTTAGAGAAGCTCAAATGTCCCAATATTCTGTGCCATAACCAATTTTCTGTAGATTTTCTTAAGTAGCATTGCTCTTGGCCACTTTTCAACGTATACAGATTTCTTGGTGTTCTAATTCCTTTTATTCCAATTTTTCCTGTGTCAAGTTCATGTACTATACATTCTTTTGAACTATAGACAACTTCATTTCCTTGACCACACATTTGACTCACACTCAATAGGTTATGCTTTAATCCATTCAAATACATAACATTGATAGCTTTCACCTTTATTTTAGAAAAACAAAACCTTTTCCTTTAATGACATCAGGAGAGTCATTTCCAAAGCTAACATTCTTTTCCTTCTCTAGAGCATTGTATGAAAGGAGTTTATTTTTATCACCTGTCATGTGTTTTGCGCATCCGCTATCAATGTAGCATTGATCTTCTTCCCATTCTGCAAATAAAACTATGCCACATCTTTCAACTTGCAAGTCTTTCTTTCTCCATACCTTGGAATTTGAAGGTATATGCTCTGTTGGCTGAAGTTTTCTCCTACATTTAGATTCATCATGTCCAAAGTTATTACAATAAGAACATTCAATTTTATTTTGAAGAGGAGAAAATTTGTCATAAGTATTCTTCTTTATTCCAGTCTAATTTATTTTCTTTCTTGCTTCTCTGGTCATGACAGTTTTGTATGAAACACATTGAGAAGCTTTATGACCAAAATTATGACATGAGAAAAATTTTCCATTAAAGAAGAAATTTCTACGATCATGAAACCTTCTATTTATGTTCAGCTACTAATTGATATTTCTTTTATTGTTCTTCCTTGCATGGAAGTGGTCATGCTTTACCTGTGTAGTCTCTTTGTTCTTTTTCTGAGTTATACAATGTTGCTAGTTGGCTTTAGCTGCATTTAGATAGCTTGGTGCTGAAGACTCAGAAGATTCTTCGATATATCCAAGACCTGTCCTTACAAGCGGAGAGCATTGTACCTTGATAATTTCATCTAAGCTTTCCGATCCTTCAGAAAATCTAACATTTAAAGTTTTCACTTTCTCAATTTCCTTTCTTAGACTTACTATTTCACATTCTAATTTATCATTGTGCTTCTCCTTTTCTATACGCTGGTTCTTTAGAGTATCTATGGAAATTTTTTTTTCTTTAAAACATATTTTGAGATGATTTATTTCTTCAAGGAAATCATTTTCTTCTAATGAATCCATAAAAGTATCTTTAGACTCAATAGAGTCTTTCTCAAAATCCATGAGTAGTCTAATATCTTGATCAAATTCCCCTTCCTCACTATTTCATAGACCATCACTATCTTCATGAGTGTAATAGATTTGTCTATTTATAAATCGTTTCTTATTTCCTTTTTCCACTTCCTATCCATTTTCATGACTATCTTTATGGGGAAATTTAGCACCATAATGAACAAATCTTCCACAAGATACATATTTAAAAGGAAGCTTACCTCTGAACCTACCAATGCCAAGTTGTAGCTTTTTTACAAAAATTATCTCATCTTCTTCTAAAACATACCCTGATCCTTCTTGTTCTTATACTTCCTTTCCTTTTGCAGTAGCTCTAAAGATAGCTTCTTTGACTTCAGATGGACCTCCTTTCCTCATTTCACATGTAGTCAAAATCCCATGAAGTTAAACAATAGTAAGAGTTTGGAGATCTTGCTTCTCTTCAATAGCATACACTTTTGACTCAAATTTGGGAGTTAGAGATCTCAAAATCTTTTCTACTAGAGTAGTGTCAGTTATGGTTTCACCCAGATTTCTCATATGATTTACAATATCATCTAGATGTAAAAAGAAACTATCAATGATTTCTTCATTATTCATTCTGAGTTTCTCATATTGAATTCTGAGAGTTTCGGGTTTGGCACTTTTTACCGTGGCATCACCTTAATATCTCAAAATGATTTCATCCCAGATCTCCTTTGTTCTATTAAATTGCATGAATTTTAAAAATTCAGATTGACTCAACCTTCCCAACAGTGCATTGATCGCCTTTGCATTGGTTTCATAGTTATTTATTGCTGCTCGATCTGTTGGAACTAAAGCTGGATAGTGATAACCTCCTTCAGTTATAGCCCATACATCTTCTCCAAGGGACTAAAGATAGGATCATGTCCTTGTTTTCTAGAATATTAAATTGTTTCCATTGAAAAGAGGAGTCCTAATAGATGTTTTCCCTTCTTGATTGCTCACCTTAGCTGATCTTCCTTCTAGAGATTAAGATTCTTCAGAAGGACCTACTCTGATACCAATTGTTGGGAAAAATACTGAGAAGGGGGGGGGTGGTGGGGGTGTGAATCAATATTTATATCTCACTACAACTTTTAATTATTCTTAACTGAATTGTATACACAACTTTAATGAACCCAACTAGCATATACCTGCGGATATACCAACAGAAACTTGCATATACTGAGATAAATTTATTTTTTAGATAATCTTTCAGGAACAATATTTAACTTGGCTTATCATTTATGCATCATATAGTTAGGCTATAAATATGTACAGTAACATAAAAATAAATTATTACATAAGAGCATCACACATGAACACCAAGATTTAAGGTGGAAACCCAATTCGGGAGAAAACCACCGTTGTTGTCGTCTCTATCTTCAATATTTTTATATGGAAAAATTCTTACAATATTTTACTCATGTAGAATCATATCACTATAGAGGAATTTACCTGCAGAAGGCTGCAACCTTCTCTCATTCTCCAACCGCTACTGGAAGGGAGCTACAACCCCCTGATCTAGTTTACCAGCCACTACTGGAAGCGAGCTCCAACCCCCTGATCAGAACACTAGCTTCCACTTGCAAGAAGCTTCTACTTCCACACTAAAATTTTTAACCCTCAGAACCACTGCATACCATGTTTCATCAATTTTCACACTTGATCCCATAGCTTCAACATAACTCTTCATAAAGATTAACAAAACTGCACCCAAAATTCAGTCAGAATAGTGAGATCATTGTAATGAGAATGCAGTAATAACCCAAATTTTAGAATCAATATGAAAAATCAATATCGACCCTGAACATTCATTATCATAAAATACATATGCTACTTTGCTTCCCTTAACCAGTGTGTATACACGCATTCCTTCACACCAACCTGCGTATAGATTTGAGAGTTTTGTTTCTACAGAATATCATCAGTCTCAGATCAAGATCTAAGATTTTCGGTCATATATCTTTCCTGTATTGAAGAACCCTTATTCAGTCAATCATAATGAAACATATTTACTTATTGATGGGTTAGATTTGTACATATTCAACTTAGCAGCATATGCAGTATTCAAACAACCTAGATCTACATGAAGATGTCATCGAAATACAACATAAATACAATAGAAATAAAACAACATTAAACATATAACCACTTCATCAAGCTTCAGAAAACCCTTACTTCCATACACACTTTTGCTGAGAGAAAGCTGCATATATACACATTTTCACCGAAATGAACTAGCGTATAGATCTGTAAATATTAATTTTGCAATTTTTTTCAGATCTATAGACTTACCCAGATTTCTTCACTTCACTTCAGCAATCATGCACCAAGTCACATATCTAATCATCTCTTCAACAGATCAAGTACATAATTGTTTCAGGTCTAGAGATCCTGATCCAACATTGTATCCAAGGGTGCATGATAGATTCAGATCTACCAATAAAACATGGTTCATTCCATGCATATATACTTCAGAGAGAAGTATTCAGTAACATCCCTTACACATGCACGCCATTTCACTATGATCTTCTTCTCATTATATATATTTAGCCTTTATCAATACCATGAGCTAAAACCACACAACTGTGGATGGTATTCTTGGATGGGACGAAATAGAAGACATAGTGCTCAATACTATGGGCTAATACCATGGTAATGCCCATTGGTATCATAACTTCAGAGTGTAAAAGGCATAAGAAACTTTGCTTTTTCATACCTACATGTATATGCGACTTCTATTTGAATATCCATTTTGTTCCAATAACATTTTTATCATGAGGTCTTGGAACCAATTCCCAACTATGACTCTTTTCAATCTGATCATGTTCTTCATTCATGGCTTCAATCCAACATTCATCTTTAATAGCTTGATTTACATTCTTTGCTTAAATAGAGGATAAGAATGCCAGATAGCTAGGGATCCTACAAGAGTTCTTCTTGTTTGGACACTAGATCCATTTTCTGCCAGAATTTGAGATTTGGGATGATTATTTTGAACGTACCTTCATAGAGCCTTTTCAGATAAATCATATTTTGGTACTACATCACGTTCTCCTTCTATATCGTTGTTATTTTATCAGGGTAAATATACATCATCATAATATTCATTTTTTGTTGTTATTTCCTTTTTAGGAGCTATGAAAGACTCATCAATTACAACATCAATACATTCAACAATATTCCGCAGTCTTTTATTGTAGCATTTATATGCTTTAATTCTGGAAGGGTAACCAAGAAATATTCCTTCATCTTCTCCAGGCTCAAACTTACAAATTTTTTCATCATTGTTCTTGATAAAACATTTTCTTCCAAAAACTCTAAAATGCTTTACAATGGAAAGATTACCATACCAGAGATCATAAGGAGTTTTATCATTGTTAACATGAACATGAGCCTTGCTAAGAATATTTACTACATTATGTGCTACTTCTCCCCAAAAGTTATCGGGAGTTCCATGTTCATAAAACATAGCATGGGCCATCTGTTGAACTGTTCTATTCATTCTTTCTGCCACGCGATTTTGTTGTGGGGTTCTAGCTATAGAAAACTATATTTTATGCCATGATTTTCAAAAACATCAAATAATTCATCTGATATATATTCTCCTCCTCGGTCGGATCTAAGGCATTTGATTTTTAGATATAATTCATTTTCAACCAAAGCTTTGAAGATTATTCTAATGAATCCATTAAAGTATCTTTAGACTCACTAGAGTCTTCTTAAAAAGCCATGAGTAGTCTAATATCTTGATTATATTCTCCTTCTTCACTATTTGATAGACCATCACTATATTCATGAGTATAATAGCTTTTTCTATTTATAAATCATTTTTTATTTCCTTTTGCCACTTCCTGTTCATTTTCATGATTATTTTTATGGGGAAATTTAGTAACATAATGACCAACTCTTCCACAAGAAAAAACGTTTAAAAGGAAGCTTACCTTTGAATCTTCCAGTGCCAAGTTGTAGCTTCTTTACAAAATTTATCTCATCTTCTTCTGAAACGTACCCTGATCCTTCTTTTTCTTCTACTTCCTTTCCTTTTGTAGCGGCTCTAAAGAAAACTTCTTTGACTTCAGATGGACCTCGTTTCCTCATTTCACATGCAGTCAGAATCCCATGAAGTTGAACAATAGTAAGATTTTGTAGATCCTGCTTCTCTTCAATAGAAGACACTTTTGACTCAAATTTGGGAGTTAGAGACCTCAAAGCCTTTTCTACTAGAGTAGTGTCAGTTATGGTTTCTCCTAGATTTATCATACGATTTACAATATCATCTAGACGTAAAAATAAACTAGCAATGCTTTCTTCATTATGCATTCTGAGTTTTTCATATTGAGTTCTAAGAGTTTGGAGTTTTGAACTTTTTACCTTCACATCACCTTCATAGCTCGTGATGATTTTGTCCCATATCTCCTTTGTTGTATTCAACTACATGAGTTTGACAAATTCAGATTTAGTCAAACTTCCCAATAGTGCATTGACCACCTTTGCATTGGTTTCATAGTTATTTCTTCTTGCTGGATTTGTTGGAACTGAAGCTGAATCTTGATAAACTCCTTCAACTATAGCCCATACATTTGTTCCAAAATACTGAAGAGAGGATCATGTCTGTGTTTTCCATAATATTGAATTGTTTCCATTGAAAAGAGGTGGCCTGATAGATGTTGTCCCTTCTTGACTTCTCATCTTAGCTGATCTTCCTTCTAGTCATTAAGCTTCTTCAGAAGGACCTGGTATGATACCAATTGTTGGGAAAAATACTAAGATGGGGGGGGGGGGGGGGGGTGTGGCAAGTGGGGTGGGGGAAATTAATATTTATACCTCACTGAAACTTTTTCTTTTTCTTTACTGAATTATATACACAACTTTGATGAACCCAACTAGCGTATACTCGAGGATATACCAACATAAACTTGTGTATACTAAGATAACATTATTGTTTAGATAATAGTTTAGCAAAATTATTTAACTCATCCTATCAGTTATGCATCAGATAGTTAGGCAGTAAATATGTGCAGTAAAAGCAGAATAAATCATTGCACAAGAGCATCACACATGAACACCAATATCTAAGGTGGAAACCCAACTTGAGAGAAAACCATCATTGTTGTCGTCTTTATCTTGAATATTTATTATATGGAAAACTTCTTACAATATTTTATTGATGCAGACTCATATCAGTACAGAGGAATCTACTTGTAAAAGACTGAAACCTTCTCTCGTCCTCTAACTGCTACTGGAAGGGAGCTACAACCCCCTGATCTCGTTTACCAGCCACTATTAGAAGCGAGCTCCAACCCCCTGATCAGAACACCAGCTTGCACCGACAGGAAGCTTCTACTTCCACACTAAAGGATTCAACCATCAGAACCATTGCATACCATGTTTCATCAATTTTCACATTCGATCCCACAAATTCAACACAACTCTTCATAAATATCAACAAAAATTCACCAAAACATCAATTAGAACAGTGAGATAACTGTAACGAGAATGCAGTAATAACCCAGATTTCAGAATCAGTATGCAGAATCAATATCAACCCTGAACATTCATTATCTTAAAATACATACGCTACTTCATTTCCCTTAACCCGCATGTATATAAACATTCCTTCACACCAACCTGCGTATAAATTTGAGAGTATTTTTTTTACAGAATATGATCAATCTAAGATCAAGATCTGAGGCTTTTAGTCATATATCTTTCCTGTATTGAAGAACCCTTAATCATTCAGTCAATATTAAACATATTTTCTCACTGATTGATGAGATTTGTACATATTCAACTTAGCAGCATATGCAGTATTCAAAAAACCCAGACCTACATGAAGACTCCGTCGACAGAAAACATAAATACAACATAAATACAAAAGCATTAAATAGATAACCACTTTAGCAAGCTTCAGAAAACCCTTACTTCCATACGCGTTTTTTTTTAGACAAAGATGCATATATACACCCTTTCACTGAGATGAACTAGGGTATAAATCTCTACATATTAATTTTGCATAATGTTTCATATCTATAGAATTACGCATATTTCTTCACTTCACTTCAGCAATCATGTGCGAGGTGACATAACTAATCATCTCTTCAATAGATCAAGTACATAGTCATTTCAGTTCTAGAGATCCTGATCCTTCATTGTATCCAAGGGTGCATCATAGATTCAGATCTACCAATAAAACAAAGTTAATCCCATGCATATATAATTCAGAGAGAAGTATTCACTAACAAACCTTACACATGCATGCCCTTGCAATATGATCTTCTTCTCCTTATATAGATTTAGTCTTTACCAATACCATGAGCCAAAACCACGCAATTGTCGATGGTATGCTTGGACAGGATCGAATATACGACACAATTCTCAATACTGTGGGCTAATACCATGGTAATACCCCTCGGTATCATAATTTTGGAGTGAAAAAGGCATACGCAGCTTTATTTCTTCATACATGCACGTATACACTACTTCTCTTTGAATATCCTTTTTGTTCCAATAACATTTTTATCATGAGGTCTTGGAACCAATTCCTAACTATGATTATTTTCAATCTGATCAAATTCTTCATTCATGGCTTGAATCCAACATTCATCTTTACTAGCTTGATTTACATTATGTGGTTCAATAGAGGATAAAAATGCGAGATAACTAGGGGATCCTACAAGAGCTCTTCTTGTTTGGACACCTAATCCCTTTTCTCCCATAATTTGAGATTCTAGATGATTCTTTTGAATGTACCTCAATGGAACCTTTTGAGATAAATCATCTTCTGGTGGTTCATTGGGTTCTCCTTCTATATCGTTTCTATTTGATGAGGGTAAACATACATCATCATCATTTTCATTTTTTGTTGTTATTTCCTTTTTAGGAGTTGTGAAAGACTCATCAATTACAACATCAATACATTCAACAATCTTTTGAAGTCTTTTATTGTAACATTTATATGCTTTACTTCTAGAAGAGTAACCAAGAAATATGCCTTCACCTTCTCTAATGTCAAACTTACTAAGTTGTTCATAATTTTTCTTGATGAAACATTTTCTTCAAAAAACTCTAAAATGCTTCACAGTGGGAATATTACCATACTAGAGCTCATAAGGAGTTTTATCATTGTTCACATGAACATGAGCCTTGCTAAGAATATTTACTGCAGTATGTGTTGCTTCTGCCCAAAAGGTATCGGGAATTCTAGATTCATCAAGCATAACATGGGCCATCTGTTGAACTGTTCTATTCATTCTTTTTGCCATGCCATTTTGTTGTGGGGTTCCAGCTACAGAAAAATGTCATTTTATGCCATGATGTCCATGAAAATAAAATAATTCATCTGATATATATTCTCCTCCTCGGTTAGATCTAAGACATTTTAATTTTAGATCTAATTCATTTTAAACCAAAGCTTTGAAGATCTTAAATTTTTCAAATGCTTCATCTTTATATTTTAGTAAATTGATCCAACACATTCTAGAGAAGTCATCAATAAATAAAATACAGTATTGTTCTCCACGAGGTGACTTTTTCCTTACAGGACCACATAGGTCAGTATGTATAAGTTCAAGAGGCTTACTTGTCTATCCTTCTTTGGCATTGAATTGTACCCTGGTTTGTTTACCAAATTGGCATTATTTGCATATGGTATTTTCAGGTAGAGTGATGTTGGGTAGATCATGAACAACTTTAAGTCTGCTAGATTTTTTTATTTGAGAGAAGCTCAAATGTCCCAACATTTTATGCCATAACCAATTTTCTGTAGATTTTCCTAAGTAGCATTGATCTTGGTCACTTTTCAATATATACAGATTTCTTGGTGTTCTAGTTCCTTTTATTACAATTTTTCCTTTGTCAAGTTCATGTACTATACATTCCTTTGAGCTAAAGACAACTTCATTTCCTTAATCACACGTTTGACTCACACTCAACAGGTTATGCTTTAATCCATCCACATACATAACATTGATAGGTTTCACCTTTTCTTTTATAAAATCATAACCTTTTCCTTTAATGACAGTAGGAGAGTCATTTCCAAAGATAACATTATTTTCCTTCTCTAGAGCATTGCATGAAAGGAGTTTATTTTTATCACATGTCATGTGTTTTGAGCATCCGATGTCAATGTAGCATTGATCTTCTTCCCCTTCTACAAATAAAGATATGCCAAAACTTTCAACCTGTAAGTCTTTCTTTCTCCATGCTTTGGAATTTGAAGGTATATGCTCTTTTGGCTAAAGTTTGCACCTTCATTTAGATTCATCATGTCCAAATTTATTGTAATAAGAACGTTCAATTTCATTTTTAAGAGGAGAAAAGTTGTTATAAGTATTCTTCTTTATTCTAGTCTCATTTATTTGCTTTCTTGCTTCTCTAGTCATGATGGTTTTGTATGAAACACATTGAGCAGCTTTATGACCAAAATTATTACATGAGAAACATTGTCCATTAAAGAAGAAATTTCTGCGATCATGAAACCTTCTATTTATGTTCACCTGCTAATTGATATTCCTTTTATTGTTCTTCCTTGTATGGAAGTGGTCATGCTTTACATGTGTAGTATCTTTTCTCTTTTGCTGAGCGAAAAAATGTTGTTGGTTGGCTTTAGCTGCATTTAGATAGCTTTGTGTTGAAGACTGAGAGGATTCTCCGATATATCCAAGACCTGTCTTTACAAGAGGAGAGCATTGTACCTTGATAATTGCATCTAAGCTTTCCAATCCTTTAGAAAATATAAGATTTAAAGTTTTCACTTTCTCAATTTCCTTTCTTAGAATATCTATTTCACATTCTAATTTCTCATTGTGCTTCTCCTTTTCTATAAGCTGGCTCTTTAGAGTATCTATGGCGATTTGTTTTTCTTCCAAAAATATTTTTAGATGATTTATTTATTCAAGAAAATAATTTTCTTCTAATGAATCCATAAAAGTATATTTAGCCTCACTAGAGTCTTTCTCAAAAGCCAATGTAGTCTAATGTCTTGATCAAATTCTCCTTCTTCACTATTTGATAGACCATCACTATCCTCGTGAGTATAATGGATTTTTATATTTATAAATCATTTCTTATTTCCTTTTTCCACTTCCTGTCCATTTTCATGATTATATTTATGGGGACATTTAATAGCATAATGACCAACTCTTCCACAAACAACTTATTTTAAAGGAAGCTTTCCTCTGAACCTTCCAATGCCAAGTTGTAGCTTCTTTACAAAATCTATCTCATCTTCTTCTGAAACATACCCTAATTCTTCTTGTTCTTCTACTTCCATTCCTTTTGTAGTAGCTCTAAAGATAGATTCTTTGACTTCAAATGGACCTCCTTTCCTTATTTCACATGCAGTTAGAATCCCATGAAGTTGAACAATAGTAAGAATTTGTATATCATGCTTCTCTTCAACAGTAGACACTTTTGACTCAAATTTGGGAGTTAGATATCTTAAAATATTTTCTACTAGAGTAGTGTCAGTTATGGTTTCACCCAGATTTCTCATATGATTTACAATATCAGCTAGACGTAAAAATAAATTTGAAATGATTTCTTCATTATGCATTTTGATTTTTTCATATTGAATTCTGAGAGTTTGGGGTTTAGCACTTTTTACCTTGGCATCACCTTCATAGCTTGGAATGATTTTGTCCTGTATCTCCTTTGTTGTATTCAACTTCATGAATTTGACAAATTTAGATTTATTCAAACTTCTCAATAGTGCATTGACCGCCTTTGCATTGGTTTCATAGTTCTTTCTTGCTGCTTGATCTGTTGGAACTGAAGCTGGATATTGATAACCTCCTTCAACTATAGCCCATACATCTTCTCCAAGAGACTGAAGATAGGATCGTGTCCTTGTTTTCCAGAAGATTAAATTGTTTTCATTGAAAAAAGGAGGCCTGATAGATGTTGTCCCTTCTTGATTGCTCATCTTATCTCATCTTCCTTCTGGAGATTAAACTTCCTCAGAAGGACCTGCTATGATACCAATTGTTGGGAAAAATACTGGGAGGGGGGGGGGGTGAATCAGTATTTATAGCTCACTGAAACTTTGAATTTTTATTTACTTAATTCTATATGCAACTTTAATGAACCGAACTAGCATATACCAATGGATATACCAACAAAAACTTGCATATACTGAGATAAATTTATTTTTTAGATAATATTTCAGAAACAATCTTTAACTCAACTTATCATTTATGCATCAGATAGTTAGGCAGTAAATATGTGCAGTAAGAACATAATAAATTATTACACAAGAGAATCACACATGAACACCAAGATTTAAGGTGGAAATCCAAATTAGGAGAAAACCACCGCTGCTATTGTCTTATCTTCAATAATTATTATATTGAAAAATTCTTACAATATTGTATTGATGCAGACTCATATCATTACAGAGGCAACTACTTGCAGAAAGCTGCAACCTTCTCTCATTCTCCAACTACTACTGGAAGGGAGCTACAACCCCCAGATCTCATTTACCAGCCACTACTGGAAGCGAGCTCCAACCAGCTGATCAGAACACCAAATTCCACTAGCAAGAAGCTTCTACTTCTACACTAAAGGATTCAACCCTCAGAACCACTACATACCATGTTTCATCAATTTTCACACTCAATCCCACAGCTTCAACACAAATATTCATAAAGATCAACGAAGCTGCACCCAAACTTCAATCAGAATAGTGAGATCACTGTAACGAGAATGCAATAATAACCCAGATTTTAGAATCAATATGCAGAATCAATATCAACCATAAACATTCATTATCTTAAAATACATACGCTACTTTGCTTCCCTTAACCCATGTGTATACGTGCATTCCTTCACACCAACCTGCGTATAGATTTGAGAGTATTTTTTTTACAGAATATGATCAGTCTCAAATCAAGAACTGAGATTTTCAGTCATATATCTTTCCTGTATTGAAAAACCCTTAACGATTTAGTCATAATTAAACATATTTACTCACTGATTGATCAAATTTGTACATATTCAACTTAGCATCATATGCAATATTCAAACAACCAAGATCTACATGAAGACATCATCGAAAAACAACAGAAACACTGGTGAAATAAAACAGCATTAAATAAATAACCACTTTATCAAGCTTCAAAAAACCCTTACTTCCATTCGTGCTTTTGCTGAGACAAAGTTGCGTATATATGCGCTTTTACTGAGACAAGCTAGCGTATAGATCTCTAAATATTAATTTTGCAGAATGTTTCATATCTATAGACTTACCCAGATTTCTTCACTTCACTTCAGCAATCATGTGCCAGGTCGCATATCTAATTATCTCTTCAATAGATCAAGTACATAGTCATTTCAAGTTTAGAGATCCTAATCCTTCATTGTATCCAAGGGTGCATCATAGATTCAGATCTACCAATAAATCATAATTCATCCCATGTAGATATACTTCAAAGAGAAGTATTCAGTAACAGCCCTTACACATGCACATATTACTAAATGATTTTTTAAATCAAAAAAGTAAACATAAGAATTCATTTTGCTTATTTTTACTAAAAATATATGATTTATGATTGGTAGATAATTTTTACTAAAATAAATGCAACATTTTATAGATATTTTTTTGTTCATTACAAATTTACAAATGTCCAACCATAATTGTCATGTAGTTATTGCAAAAATGATGAAAGATTCAACATTGAAATGCAATCAATAATTTGGAATTTTAGGAAAGAAGAGAATCATAAAAAAAAAATATGTAATTGAAAATATGAAAATTGGGATAAATAGGTTGTTTTTGAGAAATGTGGCTTAGTAGTGTTTAAGATTTAAGGTTTTATTAATATTAAGTTAAAGATAACATTTTGAACATTCCTATTGGAGGAATTGTGAAAAAAGGTGAATAAAAGTAAGAATGTTGATGGGATATCACGAAGAGATGAGGCATGGTCAAATAGAAATAGAAGTATGATTATACTAGTGCTTTTTGAATATATTTCGAAATTTATTGAAATTATATTTAACTATTTAAATTAGATAAGGATGCATTTCAGAATTAAATTTAAGTATATAAAATAGTTTTTTTTTTCTTTTTTTATAAATTTATTTATTTTCTTTAAGAATTAGTAGCAAAAATTATTTTAACAAATAAAAAAAATATAGTTATGAGGGCTAGCTCAATTGATCGAATTGTTGTACCTAAAGCATTTCATTAATTAGAGGTAATGAATTAATATGAAGTTGCTAGGTAATAAGAGCACATGAACAATTCTCCTAGATCCATGAGAGTTAGACTCTGTTAATAAGTCAGTCCCCTCTTTCTCTATATATAATTTATTTAACTTATCAATATATTTTTATTACTATTAAATAATATAAATTAAATTAAAAAAATATTAATAATAATAATTAATTTAACTTAAATATAATAAATAAATGACATTTTTATATTAATATATAAATATATATGATTTTTCAGATAATATGATTTAAACAGATTTCCAAAAGCAAGGCTATCATTAAATGATACATGCTCAATATATTCCAACTTTTAATCTTCAACAAAATTGTCCTAATTTTTTTTTTCATTATAAATTATAGACGTGCAAATCTCTGTTAGGAAATAGAAATATTTTAAATATAAACATTTATTAACGTAAAATTCAATATGACAAGTGAAATTACAGTAAAAATAATAGTTTTTAAAAATAATCTTAATTTCATTTTATATATATATATATATATATATATATAGAGTTATTTAAAATATTGAAATTTTATTAATTGTGTATATATGATTTCTTAATTGGCTATAAACTCTACATCCCGTAGCATTCTAGTATGGAATGAGTTCACTGTCAGCTTGAGTGTGTAGATTCAACGTGCAAGTTGTGATGGCTTTTGTACTATATACAATGATTGTGTCACATACTCAACTTGAAATACAATGGTCCCATGGCTGACGATTTTAATAATTCCAACTTGCAATTTTGACATTTTAGGTGGACTCTGTTTAATAATTCCAACTTGCAAAATCAAATATTTTGATATTTTAGGTAGATGTAAAGGTATGAATGCCTATTGCCAACCATGGGCATGATGATGCCTATGAGCATAAATGTGTTTCGAATTGAGGAGAAAAGCCTCACAACTTGTGCTGTTTTTTAGTTTTTTTTTTTTTAAGTCCGCACAACTTGCATTCAGTGTTTTTTTTTTCTCCCTAGATAGCACTCTTTTCAAGAGAAAAGCGGACACCACTTGCATTGAGATTTTTGAGAGAAAAGCCGGCACAACTTGCTCTGAATTGTTTGTAGTTGAAATAGAGAGAACTATAGTGACCTTAGACAAGCTGAGAAAAAAACGGCCGTGAAGCTCTAACACTTAAATTTGGTGGTGAATTTGTAAGAAGTAAAAAAATCCAAATTGCATTATATAATTTGTGTTATGACAATATTTGGATTATTGTTTTTTTGGATATTTACATTATTTTTTTATTTGTGTATGTGATCTAACAGGCATGTGGAGATTTGGTCTCCACAAATATCCCAATCCAATGTCAAAATGGACTATCGTACACCTAAAAGCTGTTCTAGACACAGGCTAAGTGTAGAGATTTGGAAAAAAACTCTCCGAAAAACGATATACACCTAAAAGCTGCTCCAGCGCCATAAAAAAAACTAAGCTGAATATGAGAACATCCAGCGACTTTGTCAGTAGTATTCTTCAGCAACATTTTATTTGATATATTAGCCTCTGCAAATCGGGATGCTGAAAATAAATAATTTTATGGTATATTGGGTAACGCATCGTAAACAAAGGCGTGGCGCCGATTCCTAAAATCGAAATGAGTTCTGCAAATCGAACAAAGCCGTGCCTAGCATTTTTAGCCGTCAAATCAGATTAATAGTAGCTGCCAAATGGGAAGAGCCGCCACGACCTCGAATCTTTTGGAATTTAATTCTGGATGATATTGTTGTGATTTTTTTAATAAAATTTATTAACAAATTTATTATTGAAAAAAATTATATATTCTAAATTTATTAATTATATAATTCAAATCTACAGTTTTAATTTTTTTAAATATATTAAATATAAAAAAAAAAAACTACTAAATTCAAAATTTGGTAAAAAAATCCAAACTGCATTTAGTTTCGATTTCTATACGCGTCAAAGTAAATTTTAAATATACCAGGTTTGGAGTTGATCCTTTCCTAATAAATTTCCATTTCCTAGTTTACTATCTTATTTAAATAAATAAAAAATATACAATTTTAATAGGAAACCCAGGAAATTGTTATATTTACTTTGGAAGTATATTATTTATAATAAGTACTATTATTATTTTTAAAATATAAATAAAAATGTTTGTTAAATTTGATAATTTATTTTTTTTATTTAAGAAAAAAGTACTACTTATATTAAATTTTACAAAACTATACCATCAATATATCTAGAGCATCATAAAAACATCATAAACGGCATCAAATGGAAAACCATTTAAGAGTTGGATGATGCCACCATCTGGGCTAGTGATCGGGGTTACCAGAAGCTTGAAGCTTGAACTCGCACTAGGTATGCCTTTCCATATGGGTCAGACAAGCTTCTATTTCATCAACATTGTCTAACATTCTCTATTTATTTCGTTGTAAATCATTATGGATGTAGATGATTTCATTTATGTCATCATATTTCTTTTTAAGGACCTACCTCAATAACGTTTTCAACTCCTAGTGAAGAGTGACATTATTCATCACTGGTTTCTCCTTCCCTTAGTGGGCCCAAGGTCGAGGAGCCATTGAGACACTTCATCCATAAGCTCCGAATTTGAAAAGGTCTACTTGTTCCCATAGACACTCCTTTCAAGTTTTTGGATTTTACCTTGAGTGCCAACTGAGGTTGTTGCTGGCATGGCATGATGGCCCAAATTGTTTGGAGGACCTCATAGACCCTGAGCAGACAAAAAATGTAATTCTCCCAAAAATCAAACCAAACAGACACCTTAAATGAAACCATGGAATTCTAATAATGACAAGAAACTAAACTCTCTCGCTTACCACAAAACAAAAGGACATATACAACCATCTCCTCACATGCAATAGAATACAAAAAAACTAAAGAAATGCAAGAGTACCAGGAATATCAAACTCATAACTAAGTGGAAAATAGGTGAGAGTGTCGAGAGGTTTGCAGCGCAAAAGTAAAATACAAATTCATATGTAGCATAGCCTTTAACTGCAAAATATGGATGGATATTAATTACCAGTGATAATTTGTGGAATCAAGTGGTTACTAGCAAATAAATAGCTGCTTTATCCTTGGAAAATTGGCTTCATACTCCTGTCAAGCCAAGGGAAAATATCTCTATAGTATGGAGAGGAGTACTAAATTATATAGATATTGTTAGCAATGGACTAGTGTGGAGAGTAAGGGATGGATGTCATATCAGAGTAGGTACAAATCCATCGGCAGAAAGTGCGGATAAATTCAAACTATCCGAATAGGTGGTCAATCGACTCACCGATAGAGGATGTTTGAGATTATCACAAATATAAAATTCTCAAAATACCACTTTGTGGCAAAAAAGTTGTTTGTCATCTAAATATTTTGGATTGGATGGGAAACACCACATCAAATGGGTTGGATATGTGACAGCTTTACAAGAATATAATGCAAGACTAATTGATACATATGATGAGTTAATCTGGTCCTTTACAGCTTTGGGGTACTATACTCCAAAATGGGGATATCTCCACAATATTATAGGTGGTCATCCACTTGAGCAAGTTTGGTGGTGGAAACTCATCTAACAACCAAAATGTTCCATAAAGTCTCATATTTGTATACTAAGAGTGAAGGAAACAACCTCGGATTTAATGAAAAATTGATCAAAATTAGGAGTTGTGTGGTGTTCTAGATTAGGAGAAGAATCAGAAAGTCACTTATTCATAGAATGTCCTTTCTCAAAGACATTATGGGAAGTATGCAATTCCTCACAGAGACCAACATGCAAATGGGAGGGCCATAGTGTGGTATAATGTTGGAGGACTTGGTATCAAAACCAAGCCAGATAACCTATAAAATATTTACCATTGATAGTCACATCAGGCATTTGGTTAGCCTAGAATAAGTGCATTTTTCAGGACAAAATCATCTCGTGAGAGAAGGTAAGAATTGTGGGATTGGAAATCCCCTCACACTTTCCCCAACCTTCAATTAAAGCGCATGGATGCCATATCAAAGTGGATAATCATGATAGATAAATATCATGGGGAATTTTTTATGGAGCCTCTTAGGAGGCTAATCATAAGAATGCAGGGGTTTCCTCCCTTTTCTCACATAAGGACAAGTTTTCCATTCTAAACTGGGTTTCGGGAGGGGTACAAATAACTTATTGAGCTTCTAGATATCAAATATCTATCGTTCTATGGAAAGGATCAGGGGTGTGACTGGTTGTTGGCTTATGGAGATTCTATGCTAGATTTTAACTCAGTCAATGATCATCAATAGTGTCAAAATTTTACTCTTATTCCAACACTACATGATGTAATGAGGATGAAAAATATCATTTACTCTTTTTACTTATTCTCATATCTACACGGAGAGAAATCGCATAGCAAAAAACCTTTTTAAAGAAGGTTTGGACATGGACAGGGGACCCTGGTGAATCACAAAGTATATATGGGAAAATCATTATGAGTTCCTTCACAAGCCATATATGGAAAAGGAAACATTTGTTATTGTAGCAAAAGGATAACAACACAAATCTACAATCTACATTTTATTTTCTTTTTTCTCCTTTTGTTTATTAGACTACATGATAAATATGTTTTTATATTTTTGGCAATGAGGAATATCTAATATTCTTGTTCATTATCAACATATTTTTTCAATTTTTATTTCGTGTGAGATCTCTATCTCATTTTGATGTAAATTCATGTTCATGGTTTAGCATCACATCTTAGAGATGCTATGTTTTAAATCTTTGTGGATTTTGTGAGGATTCATGAATATCCTTAACAATATGCTCTTGAAGTGTATGAGTAGAATGTAATTTTCATTTGAAGGAATAAAATTATGGATTTAAAAAAAAAATTAAAAAAATAAATACAATTTTATATCAATTTTCTATAGAGAAACACAAAATAATTAAAATTAAAAAGAATTCTCATATTTTCATGTTTTTCTTTCTACTTTTCAATAAGTGTTGTAGGGAAGCATAGTCCCTACCACTCAAGTCAGAAATTATGCTCTCAAAAAAATTGCATAAAAAATTATAAACTACATTTGTCAAATAATAGTGGTAAGAAATCCACTTTTCTCTTCTCTGCAACCCTGTGGCCTCGACTGGCTCTGATTCACCTTGTTTCACTTTTTCAAGCTTATTTTCCTTGCAGCTCTCAGTGTAGTTTCATGGAAGCCCCCATTTTTTCCTTTATCCCCTCATTCTTCGCTTCCATACAACCTCTTTGCATTGTCAGTGTGATGCCCTTTGCTATTTTTTAGATATTGGTTCTGTGGTTCCTTGCTTAGGCCAAGTGTTTAACCATGACCAATTTGGCCTGTCATTCTCAGCTCGATTAGGAGATCATATTATTTAACTCCATGGTATCTAATGGCCCCAATTTCGAAAAAGCTTCTTCCTCCTACGTTGTCAATAGTTGGATGAGATCCCAAAAGTGGAGATTTATGCCCCTCATGCCAATCTTTGAGCCATTCAACTGGAAATAACGGGGTCTCATAGGAAAAACTATGTGTTTGTGGCCATCCCTGAGATATGTTCATCTATGGGGCAAGAAAAAATGGAAACCCCTGGTATATGGGGAGGTCACATATTCTTTCTTTCACAAGGATTTTTTCACCTTCTTATTTTAGAATAAATTAAAGCTAGATATAATATTTCAGAGTGGTACCCATTTCATGTGAGCGAAAGGGATTTACTTAGAGCATTGGAGCTTTAACTTCAATCCTTATTGTGACTTCACTTCTACTATTCCTGTTTGGGTGAAGATGTTCTTCCTCCACCTAAACTATTATAATGATGTCACCTTTAAGATAATTGGAAACATTATTGGGTAATATGTTGGTTTTGTTGAGATTCACAATGGAATTTTATCTTGTGCTCGAATCTGTGTATATGTGGATCTAGATAAATGTTTAACTCTTGCAATAAACCTCATATTAGATAAATGGACCCATATTCAAGAATTGGATTATGATCAGCTCGCATTTAAATGGAAATTTTTCCATGATTATGAACACTTCACCAAAAATTTCCCCAAAAAACTAGAGGAATAGGAAAGGAAAGGGGAATTTGGAGATCATTTCTAAAAGAAAAAAAGGAAGAAAGGATCTCAAAAGAAACAACCCCCCTCTAACCAACGACTTAAGAAACCTCATCAAAATGTATTTTGTCCCAGTTCCCTAATAAAAAATATATTAAAACTGGGGAAGGAACAAGTATATCATCCAACCTTGGTAGTAATAACAACACGTTTGATGTTCATGTTCATGAAGAGGAAGAAGGAGAAATTTCCCATCATGATCCTACTATCCTAGATCTTCCAGGTAATCCAATGGTTCCCCAAGCATCAATTAAGCTAGTAACTAATCCAAAATATAATTAAGAACCAAAATCCATTCAAGACGATCCCTCAAAAGGTGAAGAAGAATTCATTTCACCATAGGAAGGAAATTTTGGGGCTACATTTTCTAGTTCAACCGATTAGAATTCAAAAGCGTAAAATATTAAGAGAAATAATGTCAAACCTATTGATCTAGGAGGAAGAAAAATAGAGAAAACATAGAAGGAAAATGAATTTTTCCATTAGACTGTTCTAAAAAACCTCCAGGTAGGATACATAGAATGAAGAGGAAGTAAAATAATTGTTGAATCTCCCCATCCAATGTGAGACCTCATCCCAAGAGTAAACAATGATATTCCTCTCCTGGAACTATAGGGGATTGGAGTCTGAAAAAACATGGAATGAAGTAGAATCTCTTATAAAAAATAAAGAGCGACAATTTCTCTACTACAAGAGACAAAATTGTAGGAGAAATAAATATTAGTACAAAAACATTAGTTTTGGAGTGGCAACAACATTGTAGTTAGTGATAGACAAACATCTTGTTAAATTTCCATGAAACTCCACAACCACTTAGATGAATAACTGAAAATTGAAACTAGCTTACTTTCACCAAGATACAAAGTTTCTGAACAATTCATATGAAACAGAATAAAAACATAGGGATAAAAACACATCACACAAATTGACACACTTTTCTCAGGAAACCCAACCGAGAAAACTTGCTTGCTTGATGTGGTTATTTTATTGTCTGTCCTTGGAGAAATTGAATCTATTACAAAGAAATTTATCCCTTTGCGAACATAATTTTTATCCTTTTGATATAGCTTAGACTTTATTTTCCAACCCTTTATCCCAATTCCTAAATCCTAACTCACTTGTGATCTCCTATTACTTAGGACATAATCTCTCTGCACCTTCCACAAACAAGGCTCTCTCTCACAACCTATGAGATTTTTATTCTCATAAATATTTTTGCACAAAACAATTATGAATACATTTACTTCATCGTCCTTTTATTAATTCAATCCATGTTAAAATTGGTGGGTCACAAATTTAAAACTCGCGGTTAACAACCTAATTGAGTCAAACTGGTTCTTCTCTCTCCAACTATAACTTCGAGATACAAATAATGTTTTGCTCAATCAAGGACTGGATCTCCGTTTTTCCTATTATAAAATTATAGCTACTATATATCCTATGATTAATTGAAGAGTACTTCCTCTTAATCAAAGCTCCAACTCTATGCATGCTAACTTGATCATTATTCTTGTAAACTAGAAGTAAATCATCATAACTAAAGTCTAACTCTTGAATAAAACTCAAGGTATTCCCTGGCTAGGGAACAAGATAGAAGACCTTGATCGCTTCATTTTTAACACTACTTATTTGCAAGGAAATTAATTATGGAATAGTCTCATCTACCTAGATTTGTCTTCAACTCTACCACATTCTTCGTTGTTGTAACAAATTCCTATGAACTGGAATACTTCCCTACCTTCTATTGCAAAATATGATTTGAACACTTGTGCCTTAAAAACATGCTCCTCGGATCTTGATATTGAGCATCCAATAATGTTAACACATACCAGATGGTCATGAAAGATGAGGAAGAGGCCTCTAGCACATATTCCAAATTAGAGGTTTGAATCGTCGCTCTCAACTCAGTCTTCACAACCTCCTTCTCATTCTATGTCACTAACATCGATCTTGTGCTAAGTCCTTCGACTACAACTGTGAGTTTTTTTCGATCCTTTGAGACACCCACGAGTTCTACTACTAATCCCCTAATTAGTATGGTCTCCCTCTCTCCCTCTAAGGTCAACCCTTCATAGCATCCTCTACTAGTCAATATTGGTACATTCCTTCATAACATCATCTTCGAGCCACTACTGGATCATGCATATCATGGAAAATACTCTTCCCAATGACTTCTTACTACATCCATCAACTACTAAAGCATGCCTATCTCATCCTTATTATTTTATCACGGTCCTTTGTAATATGTCCTCACAACACCCATGACACACTTTCCGTGGAATAATGCAGCAATGTTTGCACTACGTAAATTTATTTCTACAGGAAACTAACAATACCTTTGCAGTGCACCCACAATCACATGTTCACAATTATCCTACTGGTCCTTTTGTCCCCATTGTAGTGGTTTCCTCCCACAAGGATCTAGATCCTTTTATATCCCACTACACTTGTCGTAACCACATCCCACTCCTTGGTTGATTTATTTGTCCTTTTTCGACCTATTGTAACTCTCATTTTCTACATCAACATAAACCTTGCGTTCCATCGTTAATTTTATCAGTTGACTGTGGCTGGAAGTTATGGAAACCTTGTCTTATCACGTATACTCGATAAATTATCCCACCCCATTATCTTCCAACACTATTGTGATTCATTCCTTCCATCCATAGAAATGTGAGCCTCTCTCTAAAACGTGATATGAACTTATCCATAGGAACAACATACTTCTATCAAATGAATTTCTCTACTCTACTCTTAAAAAACTCACAAATTGATATTTTTTCTTCCCAAATTGATCTATGTTCTTCTAAACCTAGTCTTTGTTCTTCACAAGTTGATGTTTGTGTGTTATAGTTTATACGGATCTCTAATCTGATACCATGGTAAATTTCCATGAAACTTGACAACTACTTAGATGAATAACTCAAACTAAAACTATCTTAATTTCACCAAAATACAAAGTTTCTTAACAATTCATATGGAGCAGAATAAAAACACATAACATAAATTGACACACTTTTCTCATTGGAGGAAATTTCAACCTAAAAGTGGCCTCCTAAGGGAAAATAATAAAATAATAGTTTAAATAATAAAATAAGAGTGATGAATTTTGGAGGGAAAAGAAGAAAACTGCTTTTTTTAGTTGTATTTTTTACTTATCTCCTTATAAGTTTACTCAAATTTCAAGTGTAGACACTCTTTGAATGCAGAATTAGATTCCACATCCAACGAGTACCCATTATGGATAATTTTGAGAATACAAATATTGATAAAGAATGAAGAAACATCAAATAATGTGGGTACTCATTGGATTTGGAATTTTATTCTACATCCAATGAGTGTATACAATGAAATTTGAGTAAAACTATAAGGAGATAAGCAAAAAACACAATTAAATTTTTTTTTTTTCTCCTTTTCCACCCAAAATATTTACATGTACCGCTTATTAAATTTAAAGGATTTTGATTGGTTTACATATTATGACATAGAAATTATATGAAAACTCCATGGGAAATTTTAGGCTGAAATTTCCTGTATGAAAGAATCCCAGCAAGGAAAACCTACTTGCTTGATGTGAATATTTTATTGATTGTCCCTAGACAAATTGAATTTATTACAAATAAATTCTTTCGCCTGCGAACATAATTTTTTTTCCTACTGATCTAATTTTGACATGCCCTACCAACCCTTGATCCACGCTCCTAACTCCTAGTGCACTTATGATATCCTATTACTTAGGAAACAAGCTCTCTGTGCTTTCCACAAACAAGGCTCTCTCCCAAAACCTATGAGATTTTTCTTGTCATAAACCTTTGTGCACAAAACAATTTTGAATACATGTGCCTTTTTCCTCCTTTTATTATTTTGATCTACACTAAAATTTGGACATCAAAAATTTAAAACTCTCAGTTAACAAGTTAATTGATTCGAACTGGTTCTTATCTCTCCAATCATAACTTGGAGTTACAACTCCCATTTACTTCGATCAGGGACTAAAGCTCCACCCACCCTATTCTAAACTAATAACTACCATCTATCCTATTGTGAATAATACTTCCTCTTAAGTGAAGCTCCAACTCTACGCATGCTAACTTGATGATTATTTGAGTATACTAGAAATAACTCATCCTAACTAAAGTCTAACTAATGAGGATAAATTGAGGTCTTAACTAGATAGGGTACAAGCTAGAGGAACTTTTTCGCTACATTTTCAACACATCTAGAGGTCTCTTCCCTCTTTGGGATCCGAACCTAGTCTGGCTGCTAAAATCTTAAAAATGTAAACTCGATTGCTACCTACTTTCTCAACCTTTCCCCTAATGAATTATGTTTTGTCATTAATATCTATATGCTAGTTAATTTTCAATGAAAAGAAAAAATTTGGGCTTCCTTGCAAATCATATGTCACTCAGAGTATGGAGCTTTCAATATATTTGGAGGGGATTTTAGTACCACTTTGAATTGTTTGGAGAAGAAAGGGGGATCACCTATTAGATACCCATTTCAAGAGAAGCTGGAGGATTTTATTAGCATCTCAAAGTTAATGGACATAAAACCTATTGGACTTAAATATACCTGGAATAGTACGAGAGTTGCCCCGTGTCATATAACATCTAGAATCAATCACTTCCTCATCTCTAATGATAAATGTATATAACCTATCCCTTATTTCTACTATCCCTCCTTGGAGTAGTTCTGATCATCGCCTTATTAGAGTCAACTTGTCCCCCCTCTTAATTATGGCTCTATCTTGTTATGATTAATCCCATTATGGATCCAACACTTGCATTTTCATAATGTGGTAACTCAATCTTTGGTCACTCAATCTTTGGAGGGAAGCCCGACCCATATCTATAAAGGAAAAATCAAAAGGGTGAAAGCCTACCTTAAATCTTGGGAAAACCCCTCTTTGGCTACTAGAAAAGAATCCATACAAGAGATGGAAAAAAAGATCAGCCTTATCCACTCCTCCATGGAATATGAAGTAGTGTCCTTAGAGATGTTGAATTGGGACAAATATTTATTTGATAAGAACCAATCCTTATTGAAGGAAGAGGAAGAATACTAGATACTGAAATCCAGAAGTGTGTGGCTTCAAGTGGGAGATAGAAATAAAAAAATTTATTATGAAAGATAGAAAATGGGAAAGGAAAAGATCATATAGAAAATCATAATGATGGGCATCAAGGTTGCTGACTTCCATAAAAGCAAGGAGGAATTTATGGCATACTTTAGTAATCTTTACATAGAAAGGAACACCCCCCTCATATGAAGCCAAAGACTATATGTTAGAATAGATCCTGCAAATGATACAAAAATGTTTGAGTTGCTAGGTAACTATCCTCCCCTCAAAAGAATAAACTCAAAGAATAGTATTCTTCTTTCATATGGACAAGCCTCACGCATAAATGGGGTTTCTTCCCATTTTTATCAACATGGTTGGGTATTCCTTGAATCATTTTTTCATTGGAGGTGGTGTCAATTCATATCTCGTTTCCCTGGTCCCCAGAAAAATTAATCCTTCCTCATTCAACAAGTCCAGACCTATATCCTTCCATAATGTCACCTATAAATTAATTTATAAAATTATTGATAAAATGCTCAGAAATTTTGTCCCTTCTATCATATAAGAGAATCAAGATGGTTTTGTGCTAGGGAGGAAGATATTTGACAATATCATTCTTGTTCAAGAAGCCATAATCTCTAGTAGATCAAGGGGGGACAAGGGGATGTCCATCAAACTTGACATGGTTATTTCCTTTTACATAGTTAGACATAGATTCCGTTGCAAAGTTTTTGCAAAGTTGGGATTTTATAATAAATTTATCCAGTGGATCATAATTTTTATTGGCTCCCCCTATGTTACCCTTCTATTGAATGGAAAATTCACCATATTTTTCAAATCTTCCAAGGGATTGAGGTAAGAATTCTTGCTATCTTCAGTTTTTTACATTTTGGTTGCAGATACTATGGTAGGTGTTTGGAATATGAGTCTAAAAATGGCCTCCTCCTTGGTCTTCATATCACTGAGGTCATCAAAATTTTCAACAATTATAAGTTTGCAGATGGTACTATCCTTCTCAGGGGTGGCTTGGTGAAAATAACTAGAAAATTAAAACTTTGTTAGACAACTTAGCAGATTTGGGAGGATAAAATAACTTTCCAAAGTCTTAGATATTAAGATAGAATATTTAGATGACTAAGAGGATTCAGATTGGGGAGGAACTTAGCTTCAACAATGTTGAGAAATAAAATGAGTTCGAATGTCTGGGAGTTCTGATTTGCCTCAAACCCCACATAGTCCTCATTCTTGACAATTTTTTTTATCTAAAGTGAAAAACAATTTGAAATTTTGGGGGCGCAAATGGCTTAATATAATAGGTCTCATAGTTCTAATTAAAGTAGTCATGTCAACCATTCCACTATACTAATTCTCAACACCATTAGCCCCTTAGTACATTCTGTAATGTCTTAGGAAAAATATTGTATAGTTCCTTTGGGAAGGAAATAAATCGTCTAATAAAAAATATCATTTGGTCAGTTAGGCCACTATTTAAACCCCTAGAGAGCATGAAGGTTTAGGAATTTAGGATCTGAATTTGATGAACCAGGAAATGGGAGAAATATTTTCCTAGAAAATTAAATCCAATCTGGAATCATGGTGGACTCAAGTCCTCATAGCAGAATAACTATGTGAAGGCAATATGAACGAGAATGTACTTCCTCCTTCAGTGAGGCATATATCCCCAATTTTGAAACTTATATCAACTTTAGAGAGATCGATCAAAAATAATGTTAGTTTTATGTAGGTAAATGGTAAAATAATCCACCTTTGGACTCACTCAAAGATGAATCACCCTCCTATACAAAACTATGAAACTTTGAGGCCCTTTAGGTTCTTTTCATCTAGTCAATGGATGTCTACATTATCTCAGATCTCCCAATGGGATAGTTCAGCCTTCTGGGGATGCTAGAAGTTAAATGATATTCCCAACAATATTATTCTCCTGAGGGAGAGCCTTAAAGAGAGTGTCACAGGCTATGCAACTTGTAGTGAACATCTAGAAGATAATTTGGGTTGAAGTCTCATGTATACATGATCAAGGCATTATGAATATCTTTTATTCTCTATGTAGGTCCCTCATAGGTCTTATCTCTTGGAAAAAATATGGCTGAATAAAGCCATCCCTAAATTTAAATCCTTAGGCTGGCTCCCCTCTCATAAGAAAATTATGAATTTTGAAAAGCTTCAAAAAAGAGGCATCCAAGGCCCTTCGAGGTGTTCCATTTATAATGAACATGAAGAAACAATCCAAGATATTCTATTTTATTGTCCTTATTCATCCCAAGTCTGGTCTATAACTTTTACCCCATATATATTTTCCTGAAAATTCCTACATACCTTTTTGTCCTTATATCCAGCTGCCATAAATTTTTTTTGGGATTATTCTTTGGGAAGCCTCTTTTAAAATGTTTTTTGTCCTCACTTCTAAAGTATATTCGTTAGAATATATGTCTATCCTGAAACAACATTATCTTCAAAAATATTTCCATTCCTTCTAGTGAAATGGCCCTCGAGGGTCTCCCATTTTGTGTGGAATATAATAGAAGAAAGCTCAAAGATAGTTATACCCACCTGGACTAGAAGGAGGTAAAATGGATGGATTCATTTCTTGACACTCTAGGATTTCTCCCCTTTCCTCTTCCCTTTCATCATCCCTGAGGGGTGTCCTAAAAAATTCGATTATCTGATGTTGAACTTGAAAAATGTAATAACTCATAGAAGAATTGGATCCTTCTATTTGATGTAGCATCAACAAGGAATATAAGGGTGTGTTGGGATTCAACAAGAATATCCTAGTGAAAATTAAGCACCTACACTAGGATGGAGCCTCAGGCTATTATTAGGTGGATGTCTATTTATAGATGCATTAGAAAATTCTATTTATATATGCATGATTATTTGTAGATGTATGTGAAAGTTATATTTATATATTTCATGTCTATTTATATATGCATGTCGAATATTATTATCCCTTAATATTTGTTGGACAATAAATAATAATCTATTCTCAATGAGCACTTGGAAATAGTTAACTGAAGTCGCAAATCAATTAGCTAAAGGAATTTCGAGTTAAGAGGTTGGTTGGTGGGACATGCAAGTGGAATTAGCTGTAGCTGAGTGATTCAAAGTTGTAACAAAGTTGGAAGTGCAATTATGAAATTTGTAAAGTAGTTTAGCTCATTTAAGTGAGTTAAACTCAGTTGTGCTAGTTGTAACCGAAGATACACTAGTGAGAGATCAAGAAAGCTAATTATCAATTAATTCAAAATTAGTTTCCTCACATGCAACTGAAGATTTACTACTATTAATTACATGCTTGTTAGATCTAGTGGAGAACCAATTGAGTTCTAGGTGAAAGGGAGGTAGACTATCAATTGTGACATTATCCGGTTCCACACATGCAACCACACACAAATTGGATGTTCCCATGAGGATTGCGTAGTGAAGGAATGTAGGATTTCATTCATTCAGGGATTGTAATCAACTGGGATTGCGTAGTGGAGGCAGGTTGTCTGGAGACAGTAAATTGATTAAGGAACTTGCCAAATTTTGTATGATAGTGTGAGATAGTTAGCTCATGTATTGAGAGCTCTTGGATTAGAGCTTTGTATGTAATTGTTTCATGATCCATGATATAATACATAATAGAATATAGTGGGGTTTTTAGCTATAAGCTTTCCCTAATTAAATTATATGTGCTATGTGTGATTGATATTTCTTCATGATATTGTGATTGGCGATTGTGTTTTAAATTTCCACAGAGATAAGTAGAAGTTATTATGTATTTAACAACAACATATTGTTTGATCAAGAGAGTCCAGGCAATAAATGTATTTTGTCTTAAATTTATACATTGTATCAGAGCATAGGAAATTGCAATTTCGAAGCAGGAGCTGAGTTTGTTTGTGGAAAGAAATCGAATTTGTAGAAATACTTTCTTGGCACTACATTTGATTCAAGATCAAAATGGATGTCAATGGCTTGAGGTTAGAGTATGCACTTTAGGGAAGCTTGAACTACATAGCTTGGAAGGATAGGATGTAGGCAGTACTCGAAGACAATGGCTTGAAGGATTTCATTGAAAATATGCTCCTAAGCTAGATGTTGCAGATGCTGGCAGTATTGATGCATGGTGAAAGAAAGTGGTCAAGGGGAGGAGGATTCTGTTGGAGGGAGTAAAAGACCACATTGTCTCAACGCTCCATTGGAAAGCCACACCATATTAGATTTGGAAGGCTTTGACGGATCTACTCCAGAGTAGGAATGACCATAGGAAATTGATGCTCAAAGATAAACTCCAAAAGATCAAGATCGAAAAGGGTGACACCATTCCAAAATATCTCATGAATTTTGTCCAATTTTAGGATGAACTGGGGAGTGTGGGAATAACTATTTCTGATGATGATTTTGTAAGGTTGGCTCTCTTGGAACTTCCTAAGAGTTGGCACAATTATGAAGACTCTGTCAACAAATGGGGAAAATTGTTGGATTGGGAACAATTATGGTCGGATCTGGTGTAGGAGGAGTTTAGGCAGAACACTAGAGATGGCTCTTCATCAAAGCATGATGATGAAGAGGATTATGCATTGGATTCCAAGAAAAATAAGTGGAAGGGGAAGAAATTCCATTCTAGATATGAGTCTAAAGGCAAGAAGTTGGGTATTTCCAAGGTGAAGTGTTTTCACTATCACAAACATGGGCATCTTGCTACTAACTATCCGCAAAAGAAGAAGAACAAGAAGGATGTTGGAGTTGTAGCTGGTGAGGCCCTTTCCTCACAAGTTTAGCTTGAATTGTCCTTGATCACATGCATGGTGTCAAGTGCATTGGGATCGATGTGGTATTTGGATAGTGGCGCTTCCTTTCACATGAAAAGAGATAAGGAAATTTTCAGTGACTTGAAGGAGAAAGATCTCCAGATGCATATAGAGATGGGAAACGAAAAATGGTACAATGCTACAGGGATTGGTACCATTACATTTCAGAGGGAGTCAGGTAAACCATTTCAATTGAAATATGTTATGCATGTTCCATGTTTGAAGAAAAATTTGGTCCCAGTCACAATGTTGGACGATAGAGGCTATGACATTGTTTTTATCGATGGAAAATCATTCCTGCAACATAAAACAATGGGTCAACCCAAAAATATAGGGATTCAAGTTAAGAATCTCTACAAGCTATAGGTGGATGGTTGTGCTACCATTTTGGGCAAGGCAGAAAAAGTCGTGAGATAGGATGAGGACGAATTATGGCACAGGAAATTGCGCCATCTTCATCATGGAGCCTTGAAATTCATGCAACAAATATCTACTAGACTTCCAATGGGAACACTTTCTTAGTTATATCAATGCAAGGGTTGCACCATGGATAAGTATGTAAAGTTCACCTTTCATGAGAAGCATAACCGTGCTTCAGGGATCCTTGAGAGAGTTCACATAGATGTGTGTGGACCGTTCGTAGTTGCTTCAACAACAAAAAGTAAGTGCTATGTTATTTTTGTTGATCACTTTTCTCGTAAATGTTGGATCTTATTCATGCAGAATAAGGATCAAACATTCTTAAAGTTCTCTGAGTTTAAGGAATTGGTGGATAAAGAGTCGAGGAAGCAAGTGAAGGCTCTGAGGAGAAATAATGGTGGAGAATAGATCTCTAACTAATTCAAAGACTTCTACATCAAAGAATTAATTTGAAGATAACTCATAGCGCCTCATAACCCACAAAAAAATGGGGTCACAGAGAGAAAGAATAGAATTATCATGAGTGCAACACAAACGATGTTGCATGATCAGGGCCTACCAATGCATTTGTGGGCAGAAGCATGCAACACTGTAGTTTATGGGTAAAATTGTTCTCCTCATAGATTACATGGCATGAGTACACCTGAAGAAGTTTTTAGTGGTAAGAAACTGGATGTTTCACACTTTAAGATTTTTTTCTCATCTATTTATGTGCATGTGACCAAGAACGCCAGGAAGAAGCCAGAGCCGACTCATAAAATTATGAATTTTGTGGGGTACATAGAAACAACCCATAATTATCTTGTGTATTTTCCTAACAGTAACATGACTATTATTCGACGGGATATAAAATTCGATTAGGGCGAATCCATGCAGTTGTTGCTTGAGAGGGAGCTGGACTTGCATGCAGATGAGGAACTGTTGGTTCACAAAGATGAGTCTCTAGATGTGGATCAGCCACAGGAGAAGGTTCATGGAGTGGTGGAGTCCACTCAAGCAAAGCCAAAAATCAAAACTGGCAGAAGGCATACTATAGAAGTGGATAGGCTGAGACTTCATGCTGCATAGAATGTAGGAGCCCCTACTTAACAGCGCAGACAAAGACAATCTCCTGACCGATTTAATTGATACATGGCTCTCATGAGAAAATTTATTGTGACTGAACCATTTTCCTTTCAGGAAGTAGTGCAGGAGCCCACATGGGTAGATGTAATGGTGGAGGAGTATGATTCCATTGTCAGAAACAGTGATTGGGAGATTGTTCCAATGACAAGTGATAAATCAGTGGTAGGTTCGAGATGGATCTACGAGGTAAAGGAAGCTGCTGATGGGAGTGTTGAGAAATACAAGGCCAAATTTGTGGATTGAGGATTCTCACAGATTTAGGGGATAGATTATGAAGAGACCTTTGCACATGTCGCAAGGTATTCTTCCATAAGGACCATCCTTTCTCTCTCAGTGCAGATGGGATGGTGCATTCATCAGAAGGGTGTGAAGACTACATTTCTCAATGGGATCATTGAGGAAGAGGTGTACATAGAGACGCCTGAAGGATTTGAGATCTTCAACAACAAGTCTCATGTGTGCCGACTCAAAATAGCACTATATCGGTTGCAACATGCAACCCGTGCTTGGTACACTTGGATAGATAGCTATTTCATTGAACTAGGCTTCACCAAAAGTGAAGTGGATGCAAACCTATACCAAATTTTGGTGGAGGGTAATCTTTTAATCATTTTTATTTATGTTGATGATTTAATATTGAATCGTGATAAGCACCTGATACATTCATGCAAGGAGGATCTTGCAAAGGGGTTTGGGATGAAGGATATGGGCCTCCTTCATTGTCTCTTTGGATTGGAAATATGGCAGCGAGATGGTGAAATTATTTTGTCTCAAAGAAAGTATTCAAGGGAGATACTGGGTAAGTGTCACATGAATGGCTACAAACCCATGGATACTCCTCTTCCAGGAAACTCGAGGAAAGAGGATGCTACTTTTGGAGAGGTAGTGGATGCTATTGTCTATCAAAAGTTAGTGGGTTCGCTAATGTATCTAGTGAACACAAGACTAGACTTTTTCTATGTGGTTAACCATCTAAGTCAAGATATGGTTAAGCCTACCAAGCTCTTTTGGAAGGTGGGTAAGCATGCCCTGAGATACCTGAGGGGCACATCAGAGTATGGTTTATGGTATATACAAACGGATGAGGTGAAGTCACATGGCTTCATGGCATATTTGGCAGACAACCCAACAGATATAAAGAGAACATTAGGGGGGATCTTTAGCATTAGATCTATAGTTGTTTCTTGGTACAACAGGAAGCAGACATTTGTGTCACTAAGTTCAGTGGAAGCAAAATACATAGCAGCGAGTCAAGCTTCATGTGAGGTTATATCGATGAGAAAGATCTTGGTTGGTTTGTTTGGTTCTCATTTAGATCTGACGGTGATTCATTGTGATAATTAGAGTTGCATTAAACTCTCAGTGATAGATCTAAGCATATAGATATCTGGTACCACCATCTTAGAGATTGTGTGTAGAGGAGGATCATGTTGCTTTAGTACATTCCTACAGAGGATCAGGATGTATATATTCTATCGAAGGTGCTCACGAGGAGAAAATTCGAATACCATAGAGATAGGATCGGGGTGAAGGATAATCCTTTTCTTGTTGAGAGGGAGTGTTGATATTCAATAAGAAGATCCTAGTGAAAATTAAGCACCTACCCTAGGATGGAGCCTCAGGGTATTTTTAGGTGGATGTCTATTTATAGATGCATGTCTATTTATAGGTGTATGTGAAAGTTATATTTATAGATTGCATGCCTATTTATATATGTGTGCCGACTATTATTATCCTTGAATATTAGTTGAACAATAAACAATAATCTATTCTCATTGAGCACTCGAAAATAGTTAACTAAAGTGGCAAATCAGTTAGCTAAAGGAATTTCAAGTTAAGCGGTTGGTTGGTGGGGCATGCATGTGGAATTAGTTGTAACTGAGTGATTCAAAGTTGTAATAGAGTTGGAAGTGTAGTTATGAAAATTTTAAAATACTTTAACTGAGTTAAGTGAGTTAAACTCATTTGTGCTAGTTGTAACTGAATATACACTAGTGAGAGATCAAGTGAATTAATTATTAATTAATTCACAAATACCGGCCTCACATGGAACTAAGTATTTACTACTATTAACCGCATATATGACAGATCCAGTGGAGACCCAGTTGAGTTCTAGGTGAAAGGGAAGTAAACTATTAGTTGTAACATTATCTAGTTGCACACATGCAACCACACACACATTGGATGTTCAAGGCAGGTAGGATTGCCTTCATTCAAAGATTGTAATTAGTTGGGATTGCGCAGTGGAGGCAGGCTATCTGGAGACAGTAAATAGGATAAGGAACTTGCCACTTTTTGTATGAAAATGTGAGAGAGTTAGCTCATGTACTGAGAGCTCTTGGATTGGAGCTTTGTATGTAATTTTTTCATGATCCATGATATAATACATAATAGAAGATAGTGGGGTTTTTATCTATAAACTTTCCCTGGGTAAATTATTTGTGTTATTTGTGATTGATGTTTCTTCATGATATTGTGATTGGCGATTGTGTTTTAAATTTCCGTAAAGATAAGTATAAGTGATTATATATTTAACAACAACATATTGTTAGATCAAGAAAATCCATGCAATACATTTATTTTGTATGAAATTTCTACAGGGTGGGAGGGAGGGGAGGGATTCTCTTAAATCCCAAGGAAAAGAAAGAAGTTAATTATTCATGGAGAGTTGTCAAGAGGACAAACAATCTGGTTGAAATCAATGGGCCCTTGCTTTGACTCCAGTTTCCTAAAGAAAGGAAACTCTCTAAGATGGTAATCCTAGGGGACTCCCTTCTAACCATTCAACATTTACAAAGAAGATACCTTCCTATGAATAGTCACCTAAGTCCTCTTTTCCATAGAGATCTTAGTATATAGTAGTACTTCCCTCACAAGTATTTCTATTACATTCCGAAGTGTCAAAATAAGGAAGTTGATTCATATTGAAATTAGGCTTCTCTTATAGAGGCAGATAAGATTGTCACTAATATAATGGAAAGTTATTCCATGATGTATTTCCCTCATGTTTCTTTTCAATGTTTCAATAGAACCTTTGGGTATCCCTATAAGAATGATTTTTTTAAATCATTCCTATCGTTGTTTCATAAGACCTCCGCCTCTCAAATTTTTTGGATTTATATTAATATTGTATTGATTGAGATGTCTGTCATCATGGTTGATGTGGGTGGCGAAGGGTGTGCAGGCCACACAGACCCACACACCCTTGGTTCTTTCAGCCCTTACATGTGGCAACTCCCCCTCTAGATTGTATTATCATCAAACATCTCCCCTCCCTCCTAATCTCTTAAAGGCTCCAAGGTGGTGTAGATTAATGAAAATCAATGTCGAAGTGATCTATGTTTTCTGTGAGCTTTCGAGACTTGTGATTATAGCCATGAAGGGTGGAAATGTGATGAGTATGCAGTCTCGAGGAAGCTGGGATCAAAGTGAAGGTTGGGTTAGTTTTTCTTGGTGTGGAGGGGTTTGTTAAGTTTAGGAAGGAACTAATCATAGCGTTGAATTATGGAGTATAATGTATCTCTTGTCCTATGTTGTGATCATAACCTTTCATTTAAATTTTAGAGTAGGAGCTCTAACATCATGTTAGCTCAATTGTGAGGCCAAATTTCTTGTTTTCTCTTAGTGGAGCGGTGAATTCGTAGCCCATATTTTGTAGTGTTGCTTTAAATACTTCTCTGAGATTTCTTGCATTTGTGCTTTCTCTACCCTTGTCAATTTTGGGTTCCTTCAACGTAGTGAAGCCAATCTCTCTAAAGATTATAGGGTTCCTCTATTGGTTTTCTCTCTTCCATCTCACTAAAATCTAGGCAATAATGTTTTTGGAATAGGCTATTAGTCATGTGATAATCTCCTGATAGATATTGGCATGAAAACTGATTTAAGGTATCCCTCTACTTTCTCTGAAGTGATTTCTACAACTCTTTCTCTCTTGGTTATTTTCTTTTTTTTTTGGGTGGGTCGCATCCTTTCTTTCCCTCTTTTTTTCGATTTACCTTAGCCCATAGTACCCCAATGCTCCTCTCGCCCCACCTCGAGTTATGAGTACACATTTTTCGTTTGGCCTTTTAGCTCCTTCTCGTCCATTGTGTTCCAATTCGGAGCTTATCAAACCCTTAGTCCTACTAGTTTACTGCTTCCTTTCGATTGGCAAGTCTCCCACGGAGCACATATTGGATTCCTTTGTTGATTATGGTTGCACCAGTGACGGTCACAAATTTCCACATCTTTGTCGATAGTCAAGCCGAGATTCTAGACCGCTAGTGGAATTCGCAATAACAGTCTAACGTCATACTTTTTCTAGTTGAGGAATTGCAAAGGATGAAGCCCCAAATAAATAGACATGAGGATGAAATAGAAGCCATGTGATGCTTATTAGAGGAATTGCTGAATGTTAGTGAACAATTCAACTTTACTAGTATCACTTATGCAGGCCGGTGTTATAAGATATCGATTGGTCCCCTAGTGAGCTATGACCTCTTTTTATATTTTTTTTTTTATTGTTTGGTTAATATTAGGGAATTTAGGTGTCATTTTGTTGGTAGAATGTTTGTTAATAGTAGTTTCCTAGAGAAACAAATTTGGAACTTTTCTCTTGTTTCTTTTGAAGAACGTGTAACTTGGAACTCAATGGAATCATTTATTTGGTATTTTGTTGGGTATAGGTTCATAATTAATATTAAATCTATTTATTTGTGTAAAAAATAAATAAATTAATAATGGCCAAACATAAAGTAGGAAAATAGAATTTTGTAGCTTTTGTTTGGAAGGAATTAATAAATTGAGATGTGAAGTGGATAACTTAATTTCTTACTCAAATAAAAAGACTTTGCATACATTTTGGTGGGGGTCTTTACATTTACAATTTTACTCCTACAGGAAAACATGATTAATAGTGGAAAGTAACTCATAATATGTACATTTATTTACATCTTATTCCTATTCATTTTTTATGAAAAAACTTTCCTAAATTATCGTGGGAAGTAATTAATGGTAATATCTAAAAATTGTGATAAATATTGCAACCATACTTATAAATTATGACATAAAATATGTAAGGTAGACATGGCATTATATTGTGCAAAGTTACAAAAACACTTCATGTAATGGTCCAATCAAAGGTTTGATAACTATATCAGTTAATAATATTGAAAATAAATATTATCTTTTTAGAGTTAAATATTGTAAGTTGCATTGGTCAATGCTAAAACTAATAGTTATCAATAAAAAATAAATGGATTGCTATATTATTGTAACTTTTCTCTTGTTTCTTTTGAATAATGTGCAACATGGAACTCAATGTAATCATTTATCTAGTATTTTGTTGAGTATAGATTCATAATTAATATGAAATCTACCCATTTGTGTAAAAAATAAAGTAATTAATAGCAGTCAGAAAGAGAGTAGTAAAATCAAACTTTTTAGCTTTTGTTTGGAAGAAACTAATAAATTTAGATGTGAAGTGGATAACTTAATTTCTTGTTAAGGTACAAAGTCTTTTCATACATATTGGTGCGGAGTAATTACTAGTAAGTCTATACATTTACAATTTTACTCCTACATAAGTTAAATAGACAAACATAATTAATAGTGGAAAGTAAATGATAGTATGTACATTTATTTACATTTGATTCCTATTCATTTCTTATGAAAATACTTTCTTAAATTATGGTGCGAAGTAATTAATGGTAATATCTAAAAATTGTGATAAATATTTCAACCATATCTATAAATGATGACATAAAATATGTAAGGTAGACATGGCATTATATTGTGCAAAGTTACAAAAATACTTCATGTTATGGTCCAATCAAAGGTTCGAAAACTAGATCTTTTAATAATATTGAAAATAAATATAATTTTTTCAAAGTTAAATATTGTAAGTTGTACTGGTCAATGCTAAAACTAATAGTTATCAATAAAAAAAATGGATGGCTATAGTATTGTAACTTTTCCCCTGTTTCTTGTGAAGATTAATAGTGGAAAGTAACTTATAGTATGTACATTTATTTATATCATATTTCTATTCATTTTTTATGAAAAGTCTGTCTTAAATTATGGTGGGAAATAATTGATAGTAATATCCAAAAATTGTGATAAATATTGCAATCATATCTATAAATTATGAGATAAAATATGTAAGGTAGCCATGGCATTACATTATGCAAAGTTACAAAAACAGTTCATGTTATGGTCCAACCAAAAGTTTGAAAACTATATCTTTTAATAGTATTGAAAATAAATATTAATTTTTCGAAGTTAAATATTATAAGTTGTATTGGTCAATGCTAAAATTAATATTTATCAATAAAAAAAATTAATGGCTATAATATTACTTTGGCAGTACTAATAAGAAAGAAAAATCTAATTAAAAATCTATTACAAATAATAATATATTTTAATAGCTCTATTGAATAAAATATTTCAATATTTAAGTGTAATAGGAAAGAGATAATTATGATTAAAAAATAAAAAAATAATTATGATTAAAATATTTTATTAGTGTGTTAGTTAAAAGGAAAGAGATAAATTTGACTCGTTCAATTTCTTTACTTTCATTCTTTTAAAGATTTTGGCACGCCATATTCAAGAACGGTAATTCATGCGCACGGGTGATTACATGTGGATCGATGGTAATTGGGGAAGTCTCTGTCCCGGAACGTATAACATATAACAACTGGGGCAACCACTCCGAACGCCGTCTCCTCGAATTTCGCAAAGACTCTTGACGAGGCTTTGTAAATGTAGGCGTCCAGCCCGGAAGTGTCTGTTATAGAGCAGTGTATTCTCTGTGCGAGCTGACTGGATTAGGGTTGTTTCTTTTATTGTGTTCCGAGATCCGGCGTTATATGATCAGAACATATTGCAATATTGTGGAATTCTGAGCATCCACTGCAATGATGTATCAAACGCAGCCTCCGGAGGTGTGGCGATCATCACGGGATATGATCTCCGCAAGAACTGAGAAGCAGGAGCTAAGCTCCAGATCGTCGAGCGGGTCGAAGGAAATAAGGCGGCCGGGCGCCGTCAAATACTTGCAGAAGGAAGCAGAATATGGGGAGGAGTGGCTACAGGAGGTGCTGGGGCGATACCATACACATTACGATGGAAACAGCGACGTCAGGTGCTCATCTGTGCTTGTGCAGCAGGTGGAGGCACCGGTGAGCGTTGTGTGGTCGCTGGTTCGGAGATTCGAGAAGCCCCAAATCTATAAGAACTTCATTCGCACCTGTTGCATTCGGGGTGGTGGGGATTCGAAGGTCAAGGTCGGCTGCCTCAGGGAGGTTCGAGTCGTCTCTGGTCTGCCGGCGGCCACCAGTATCGAGCGACTCGACATTCTGGACGAGGATCAGCATATTCTGAGCTTTAGCATCGTGGGTGGCGAACATAGGCTAAACAATTATCGATCCATCACGACTCTGCATGAGAGGCTTATAAATGGAAAACCCGGAACCATTGTCTTCGAATCCTACGTTGTGGACCTGCCACAAGGGAATACAAAAGAGGAGGCGTGTTTATTTGTAGAGACCATCATTGAATCCAATCTCCGGTCTTTGGCTCGCGTCTCCGAGCGCCTAATCAACAAAGAGCCACGCTTATAGTCTCGCAGGTCGGGTTTAAGGAGGGTTTTACTGCTACTGTTCGTTTATACCGATACTTCAGTCCAATCAAAAATTTCTTTCAAGCCTATTTTGCAAAAATGTTCGGAACCATTACTAAGTATACGTTATAGGCAAAGTTTAATTTTTCTATGTTTTTCGGTTTTTAACTAGTTTTGTTTTTTCAAATTCCACACCTGGAAAGAAAGTTTCAGAGTTGTTTTTACTGTCATTTTTTTGAGTTTTAGATGTCGATGAACAAATTTGAGGTAAAATCTTGATTTTTGTTATTTAAACTGATTTTTTGATTCTATATATGGATTTAGCACCCTCAAAAACCCTATTGAACTTTTATTGTGCAAAGTTAGCAATCAAACTTCTTTTTTCAATAAATTCCTGGAGAGAAATTACACCTTAAAAAGCCACCTTAAAAGCTACTCGAAATTTTACATTCCAAAAAAAAAGTTTCCAAGTAAATATATTTTTAATTGTTTATTTATAGACTTATTTAATTTTTTTTATGAGCCCACATTATATAGATAGTTTTTATAGTTATTCCAACTTTGATGACTTAAGGACACTCTTGCACATCATAATAGGGTGTAGATTTCACCTTTGATGTTTTGTATAGTTATTTAAATATTTTTATCATTTTTTTTTTTAGTTTTTTTTTTTTTTAGTTTATATGAGCAAAATTTCAATTTTGATGATCAATGGACACCTTACACATCATATCGGGGGATAGACACCCTTACACATCATACTTGGGTGTAGAATAATTTCGACTGTGATAGCCAATGGACACCCTTACACATCATACTTGGTTATAGAATAATTTAAACTTTAATGTTATGTATAGTTATTTAAATATTTTCATTTTTAAATTTTTAATTATTTATTTTTTTATTTTGACCCACATGAACAAAATTTCAAGTTTGATGACTCATAGACACCCTTACACATCATACTGGGGTGTCGAATAAGTTCAACTTTGATGACAAATGGACACAATTACACATCATACTAGCTATCTAATAATTTCAACTTTGATGTTTTGTATAGTTATTTAAATATTTTCATTTTTAAGATTTTGAATTTTTTTATTTTAGCTCATACGAGCAAAATCTCAACTAATTTCAACTTTGATCACTGATAAGTACCCTTACAAATCATACTCTACTGTAGAATAATTTCAATTTTGATGTTTTGTATAATTATCTAAATATTTTTTTTTTAAGATTTTTAAATTTTTTTATATTAGTCTCACATGAACAAAATTTCAACTTTAATAACTGTACTAGGTGTGAAATTTTAGCCCAACTAAAATCAGCCAAATTTAGAGTATCAGCACCCTCCTCTCACAAAAACCCGTATTCGAATCCCTCTAAAAGCTTTTTCCATGGCAAAGGAGGTAAGTAGGTTATCTTCATTATTTATCTTTAAAATTTAATTTGAAATGGTGTGTCAAATTTCAAATAAAATGAAACTCTTTTCTTTATTATTTTTTATAAATATTCATGAATCTCAAATCAAAAATAAAATTCAAATAACAAATTTTACATTCTCGTTAATAATTATATGACGTGAACTCGAGAGAAAACACTATAACTTGAAAACAGTTACCCAAACCGAGTCCCCAAATGATAAACATATTAAGAATTATTTAATATAATGATAAACAATCATATAAATAACGATAATCCATGATCAGAAGATCCAATGAAGACCAAATTCCAAATCGACAACTCCATTTCAAATTAATAATAAGATTTTGCAAGTTGACATTGAATACGTCACTGTATACGCCTGCTGTAGGATGAAAATAATTGTAATATAGTCAAAATTTTACGCCCTTAGTTTCAATAATCACAATTACTTGACCGAGTGAACACGATTCCATGAGGATTTCTTTATTAGTTTATTTCGGTTCAGTTATTCTAACTATACGCATTCGTGGGACATTAATTTTATTAGATGTTAAAGATTAAATATTAAGTTTATTAGATATTAAATATTAAATAGTTTTTGTTTTGCTAATTTTTGGTCCAATTTTGCTTTTTCAGTTAAAAAAAATTGTTCATTATTTATTTATTTTTAATAATTTTTTTGTATTGTTAAGCATCTATTTTTTTAATAATTTTTTTATCAAATTTTTTTTCTTTTATAAATTATATAATTTTTGTTACATTCAAGATTTTTGTGATCTAAAAAGTAGATAAATGTCTTTCAAATTAATCACATCATTATGACAAGGTGAAAAAGTCCAAAGATCTTACAGTTAAAAATTAGTCGTTAAAAAAATTAGTTTATTAGATAGATCCATAATTCTATTTTATTCCTTTTAATTAGATATAATAATAAAATTAAACGGTGATGAGGCAGGTTGTTATAGCACTCATCAGAGGTTCAATTCTCTTCTCCGATGGGGGTGATATATCTAGACATGTTATGTTATGAAGATGGAGTAAAAAGTGAAAAAAAAAGGTGAAGAAAGAGAAAAATGAAAGGCACTACCAAACTTTTTAAAAAATATATATAATAATAAAATATTAAAATTTTTATAAATGGTTATAAATTTTAAATTATCAAAAATTTCAATTAAAATTTTTAATTATTATTAATTAATAAATATTGTTTTAGTTAAGATAATACATAAGAAACTATATATTATCAATTTAAGAAAATATAAAGGAAATTATAAAATATAATTAAAAGATAATACAAAGGAAAAAGAATAAGAAAATGACAAGGAGACGAATAAAGAAAGGACCAAGACAAAAAAAAAAGGAAAAGAAAAAAGGAGGGGTTGAAGGAAAATTTACAAAAACAAGAAAGAAGAATAAAGAGAAATAACAAGAAAATACCAAAAGGAAAAAGAGACCTAGCTAAGGCAAGAAAAATCATGTAATTTTTGTATATTCCTAATTTTTTCATACTATTAACATGTATACAACAATTTAATTACAATTGAAATACCTCTAGTATAAAAAAAAATAAGTTTTTTGAGATACCTCTAATAAATTTTCCTTTTTATGTTTTTTATACTGGATATTTCCTTGAAAAGTTGTATTGGGACAAGTAATATGTTTTTATTAATAATAAGAAAATTATTTTGTTGTTATTGTTTTTGGAAATTTAAAAGCTATCATGTGAGAGATTATACTCTAAGTGCCAAGAAAATAATTGAAGTGAGTTATGCCCAATTTTGAAATTAGAAATAATTTGTAATTCCACCACATGACAACTAACTGAGTTATAAATACTTAGTTAGCTCAGTAAATTTGAGTTGGGGGTTAGCATGTAGACTTCACTGTACGTTTTAGAGGGTCCAATGATAGTTTATTTAGAGTTGTAATAATTTAACTTGATTATTTAAGTTAAAATCAGTTTAACTAGTTCTAACTAATGGATGAGATAATGAGAAGCCCAGTGATAAATCATATAATGGATAATGCACGATAAATAATTGTTGCTTACCAATTCTAAGAGTAACCCAATTATGATTGGAGTTAAAGGGAAGAAAACTATCAGTTATATAATTAGGAATTGTACAGGCCATGCGTGAGGTCAGCAAGATGCCTTAGACGAATTACACAATTAATTCTTCGGAATTTCGTAATTAATGGGGGCTAAATTCCTCCAAGAATGCATAGGAAAGCCTGACCAATGCACAAGGAGGAAATTGGTTAAGTATCGGACCATACTTGTTCGGATCAGAGTGAGACAATCAAAGAGAGTGCATAGGTTTCTTAGGAAGGGAAATAACATTTTATTGTTTCATATTCTTAACTTAATACAATCTACAAATAGCGGGGATTTTAGCTGAGGCTTTCGCCATATACAACTTTGAGTTGTGCAATTGGAATCCTTTCTCTTTCTTGTTCATGTGATTGTACGATCGTAAATGGTTTCCACAATTTGCAGAATTGATTCATTATTTTTTTTGTAATATTAGAAGATCATTTGAATCTATTTGGATATTTCTACATGGTATCGGAGTAGGAATCACTATAAAAGAGAAGATTGAGAGATTTTTTTGAACAGATGAATCAAATTTGCAAATTTATTCTCTAGGACCAGCACCAGATCTGGATGTCTTTCTCTCGATTGAGACTCAAATATTCCCTTGAGGATAATTTGAATTCCATATCATGGAAGGATATGATGGAGGAAATGTCGAAGGAAAACTGACTAAAGGAATTCATAGAAACTGATATTCCACAACCTAGAGCAACAAATGCTCAACTTCTTGATGCACAGAAGAAGAATGTAGTGAATGCATGAAGGTTGTTGTTATAAGGAGTTCGAGATCATATTTTCTCGAACCTCCATGGAAATAAAAATCGATATGCTATGTGCAAGGCCTTAAAATATTTTTTTCATAATAGCAACGACCACAGGAACGTGGTGCTGAAGGAAAAGCTCACAAAGATGAACATGGAGAAGTGCGACACGATCCCAAAATACTTGAGGAAGTTCACTCAATGTTGAGATGAGATTCAAAGTGTTGGTGTGATAGTTTACGAGGATGATTTGGTGAGCCTAACACTTTTAGGCCTTCCCAATAGGTGACATAGCTACCAGGACTTAGTGAATGGGAGGGAGAAGCTACCAAAATGGGAGCAATTGTGGTCCGACTTGGTATAATAAGAGATTCGGTGGAACACCAGAGATGGATCTGCATCAAAGAATGATGATGAGGAAAATTGTGCCTTGGCTGGAAAGGAGAAGAAACAAAAAGGGAAGGTGTCCCATTCTAAATAAGATTCTGGTTAGGTAGGAAAGAAGCCAGGATTGTCAAAGGTAAAACAATTTCGCTGTCATGAGCTTGGACACTATGCTACAAAGTGTTTGCAGAAGAATATCAACAAGAAGCACTCAAGAGGAGAGACAAATGAAGAAATTGCTTCACAGTTCGAGTTGAATTTCACCCTCATCTCATGCATGATGTCATCAATGATGGGTTTTGTGTGGTACTTATATAGTGGAACTTTGTTCCATATGACTAACAACAAAGAATTATTCAATGGCTTGGAGGAGAAGGATCTCCAAATGCACATCGAGATAGGATATGACAGGAGGTATAACGCTGCCGACATAGGTACAACTACCTTTTAGAGGGAGTTAGGTAATCCTGTCACATTAAAAGATATCATGTATGTTCTTGTTTTAAAGAAGAATTTGGTTTCTGTTGCTATGTTTGAAGATCATGGCTACGATGGGATATTTAGCGAAGGAAATGCGTTCTTTCATCAAAAATCCATGGGAAATGTGAATAATATTAGGGTTAGAGTAAAGAACCTCTACAAATTGGATGTAGAAGACTGTGCTACCTTGAGCACAAAAGCAAAGATGGTGGCGAGCCAAGACACTTGTGAGTTATGGTAAAAAATATTAGGCCATCTACACCATGGTACTTTGAATATAATGCAACATATTTTACAGGACTTCCAAAGGGTTAACATGAGAAGTGAGATACATGCAAAGTGTGTACATTGGGGAAATATACCAAAGCCACCTTTCGCGATAAGGAAATCCGAGCAAAGGAAATCCTTGAAAGAGTTAACTGAGATGTTTTTGGATCGTTCTTGATAGCTTCCACAATGAAATATAGGTAATATGTGATTCTTTTAGATGATTTTGAATGGAAGTGTTGGTTTTTAGTCATGCATAAGAAATATAAGGCGTTCTCAATAGTTTTTGAGTTTAAAGCACTAGTTGAGAAAGATAGAGGGAAGAAGGTGAAGGCTTTCAGGAGCAACAATAGTGGAGAATATGTCTTTAGAAAATTCAAAAAGTTATGTGTTTCAGAAGGAATTCAAAGGGAATTGATAACACCTCATAATCCACAACTGAATGGTGTTTCACAAACGAAGAATAGAACTATTGTGGGTGAAACACAAGCTACGTTGCATGATCAGGGCCTATCGTTGCATATGTGGGCAGAAGCATACAATACAACCTTATTTGTGAAAAACAGAAGTCCTCATTGGATACTTGGGACAACACAATAGAGGAATATTTTTCAAGTAACAGACCAGATGTTTCGTCATTTTAAAACTTTTGGTTCATTATTTTATTGCTATGTGACCAAAGATGTCAAGAAGAAGCTAGAGCCAACAACTAAGTTTTGGATTTTTGTGGGGTACACTGATACACCTCACAACTATGAGGTGTACTTTCCAGCACACATGATGATAGTGGTAAGAAGAGATGCGAAATTTGATGAAGGGAAGGCCATGTGAATTTCCATTGAGAGGGAGCTTCAGTTGTGTGTAGTTGAAGAGATCTTGGCTCCAAAAGAAGAACCTAAATATGTGAGTAGCAATAAGAAGAGGTGAAGAGAGTGGAAGCACCAACTCATACAGAGATATCTCGAGAGAGAAGGAAACACACCAGAGAGGCTAGTAGGTTGGTGCTTGATGCTAGAGAGAATCTGGGAGCACCCACATCAAAAAAAGTCCCTAGAGTAGTACACTAGATACATGGATGTTATGAGAAAATGTGTACATATACATATATATAGCCATCCTCTTTCAAGGAAGTAGTGCAACAACCAATTTGGGTTGATCCCATGGTTGAGGAGTATGACTCCATTATCAGAAATAATGCATGGGATGTTGTCCCAAGACTAGAGGGGATGTCAGTTGTAGGATCCAGGTGGATCTACAAGGTGAAGCAGGTAGTAGATGGTAATGTGGAGAAGCACAAGGCCATATTTTTGGCCAGAGGGTTCTCTCAGGTGGAGGGGATTGATTATGATGTGTCTTTTACACCAGTTGCAAGGTACTCATCAATCAGATCCATCCTTTCACTATCAGTGCATATGGGGTTATATCCCCAATTTTATTTTCTTATAACTCATCTTGTTCGTTATTTGACTTAATATAGTAACTTTTGGGCTTCTATGATATTGCTTTAGTACTATTGAATGTTCAGAAACTTACTTCAGGTGGAATATGCAACAATGTATGTGTTAAAGTAAATTCTCCAAGAACTTGGAGGTTCACTTGTTTAGCTTCATTCATTACCTTTCTCCCCTTACTAATTTCTCCTTTCGTATTTGGTGATATATTTTTATTATACCATTATTATTTCAGTTCTAACCCTTTATTTCATAGTTGTGCATAAATGGGCTTTTAAAACAATTGTGCCCCCAAACATTTAATTTAAATATGAAATTGAATATACGTTTAAGTACGTTGGTGCCCCAAACCTTTGATATACTTATGGGTTGAATGGATTTGGGTATATTTGTGTCCCAACTTTTTTATTTCATATGGATTACTAGCTCTTTAAATTAATCATAAGTCTTAATACGTATTTATGAATATTGTCATCTCTCTTGCTGGTGTCTTCCACTCTCTGGTTGCGATCTATAGGAGGTCATGTGAACATCTCCTCCCTTCATGTGGTTTCCAAAGACCTCGAGGCACTGGAGTGAATGGCGGAGATATATTGTAGAATATCTATGGTGAGAGTTTAAGGAACTAAACCCTAAGACTATACCTTAGTATTTCCTTCATTTTCTCAACTCTTCGCCACAGGTGTATGGCCACTCTCGTGGAGGATGATGCCTTGCCACTTGCCCCTGCTTGACAACATTTTGGATGCTACGAAGGTAACGTCACTAACATCACACACATTTTTTTATACTTATTATTGTGGGAGGTGGAGGAATTTTCTATAAATACCCTATGGTTAATGCACCGCTCTTATGCTTGATGCTTAATGGATGGAACACACTATTTTTGGCGTAATCCTTGGTGCATGGGACTTCACCACCACCCTAGACCTTTCGTTCCCTCCATGGTTGTGATTGAGCTATTTGTTTCCTTGCACGATGCCTGAAATCTGAATACTATAACTTGCTAGTGATAATTTTTTAAAGGGTTTGCGAGCATGTAATCCCTTAACTCGGTTGGGGCTGCAACGGTTTGAGTGATTCATTGTTTTTTTTCTTCTTTCTTTTCCATTTCTAAAGAAGTTAAATCTTGGTAAGTACTTTAGAAAAATTTTCATTTTCTCTGGTAACCATTGTTTACAGGTATAGGAATCAATTCATCTTATTTAAATCATTCAAAATATATAAAAATCCCTAAAATTAGGGTTACAAGTATCACATTTTCCTCCATGTTTCGTTACCTATTCTAAGGGGGAATTGGCTTCGTAGTTTACTCAGTTTTTTTTTTTTTAATATATCACTTTTGATACTAGAGTGTATTGACCAAGATAAGGGTTCATTCCTTCATGTATGGTTTTTGAAGAAAGCCCACAAATTTGTCTTATGTCTCAAAATGGTTTTGAATTTACGCATTTCCAACACAATACTTTCTCTCCTTATGGAAATTTCAACTTTGCAGATGCTGGCGACAAAAATTCAAGCTTCCTAGACCAGGTATGCCATTTTTCCCTACTCTGGTTTGGAATTTGTTTTTTCTGGAATTCTTGGGTTTAATTGTCCAAATTTTTTTATTGACAGGCGGAGGCTGACATAGATACTCGTCTTCGAAATGAGAGCTCCAGTGAATTACTGTATGACCCTGCATCCCCTTTTCGTCTCATGTAACACATTTTATCACTTTCCCTCTTTCTGTACACATTCTCATCACTTTCCCTCTTTTTGTAAAGTGGGTTAGGGTACACGTTTGAGATTTGGTATTAATATATTTCTAACTAGAACAGATCCAAAAGATAGCCATTTTCATACAATTTATGCAATACTCCTTTAGGTAATATTTCTACCCTTTTCTTGTTTAAAATTTACCCTTGTTTTATTTGTTTCTTGGTTTGATCAAACAATGAGCATCACTATGAAATCCTCATTCCCATTACATTTATATGGGAAGATTTCCAACATGGGCTCAACTTATACAGGGTCTAAGTCAAGGTAATTTTTCCTTCTAAGTTTCCGAGATTTGTAATTTATTATATTTATGTCAATCTCGAATTTTAACAAAAATGTGTTTGAATTTATGTAGGTCCAACCGAACCTTGACATATTGGTATTTTCGTCTAGATTTATACATAGATTCTACTAATTATTGGTTTTCCTACATCCACGTTGGTATTCCCATATCTTATCATGGTTCTACATCAAATAAGCACATATATGCTTGTGCTCATGAGAATTTCTTCTGATAACTCATATTTTGTAATTTCAGTGTTAAGCCCAATTAGACAGGGTGCCTAATTGAAAAGTTATTTGTAATTAATTCAGTTCATGACTGTGACTGTTTATTCTACAAGAAGAGTTCGATATTTATAATATTTTCAACATAATGCTTTAGTTATTTCGTTATTATCTATTTCTATTTTTTTATAAATTACTAATGTTCATCATACGCATAGATTTACACATGAGATATGAATTTCTTTTTCTGATCTTGTTGTATGACTTGGAATTTCATGTGTTTTATACTTATGAAATTATTATGTAATTTCTTCATCTGCGTATATGGAAATTGAGTTGTTTAAGAATTTTCTGAATCTTATGATTTTATTCATTAATTTTTCTAATCGAGTTTTTAATATTTCCTTTTTATTTAGTCACTCTTTTGCTAGAATAAAATTTATGTTATCGAGTTTAATAGGGAAAGTTCTTGATATGTGTGGGACATTTATAACCCAGTTTAGACATTAAATTGAGAAGGGGAAGATATCGTTCATCCTTATCATACCAACAATAATTTATAGAGTTTAATTGTCAGTTTCCCCCTTACTGTTACAATAATAAGAAGACAAAGTATCATTATGAATATTTTTGATGTTCAGGATAAAGACTACATTCCCAATTTCATCTTGAGTTGTATACTTTAAATTTCCTCTCATTATACTATTTTGAGCTCAAATAATCTGAAAAATCTTTAGTAACTTACATTGATACCCTTTAATTTGCAAATACTCAACTTGGCGTTAGATTTTGAATTTCTAACCTCTGTTTTTAGTTATAAAAATAGAAAGTAATTGGATTATCTTAACTACAAGAGTATGAAGACTAAATTTTTGTATTGATTTCACCCTTCACATTTATGCATTTATGATAGCAGAAATTTTGTCTTCAAAATATATGAATGAAACTAGTTTATATTTATCTCCCATATTGAGAGATTCCTTATTGCTAATTTTACTTTTATCGATCCATTTATAATTACATGTCTTCTCCCTAGAAATTATAAATGGTTATTCCACATTCTATACAATATTGATGTATTGAATTGTACTAAAATATAACCAATACCATACTGAAACTAGGTAATATTTTAGGATACATACACAGTATTAGGCTTACATTACAATACTATAGAATTTGTATTACTTCCAACTACTTAAAAGTGGAAGAAGTACTAATTCCTACTTATACAGTGCTGATAACAATATGCATTCCTCACTAATATAAAATAGAATTGAATATTAAAAATTATACATGCTTCTTATAAAGTACTCATTAGCATGACATAAAATGAATACCAATATTTATATATACAACATACCAATTGGAAAGGTGATTTTCCACCCATCCACGAGCTTCTCCTCAGAGATCTCCCCTAAGTAGAGATCTATTATTTTTCCTAGTACTATCAACCTCTTGTCAGACTAGTGAAGGCATTGTTAAGCCAACTCCCCCCAAAAAGTTTCCATAACGACGTCCTGTTATTCTGGGTTGTTGTTTCCCATAACCTAGGCTTTAATTTTGTTTTTTCACAAAAAAATTATTTTAAAACTCGCTTTTGTAGAATGTTGCTTTTCTTACCTATTCCAATCAAAATTTCCTCTTTACTAAGGGATCCTTTTATATTTTTCTTCTCTCTAATTTTTTTCAATTTTATTTCTCTCCAAAGGATTTTTTGAATAATTTCAGAAAGTATGAAATTATATCATGTCCTCACAAATAAGAATTTCGGATCTATCAATACTCTATGTTTTCAATTTTGGTATGAATTTTCTTGAATCAATATTATATATAAAACATTTAATTCCTCCAACATTATAATTGTTTCATAGATCCAGATCGTATTTTTCGTATATAACATAATCGAAATTGAAACATAATAACTGTAAATATGGGGTATTACAGATGGAATGGTCGATACATTAGATGGATGTATTGACAACCTTAATGGGGTACCTAAGGAAGACGTGTACATTGGGCAGCTGAAAGATTTTGAGACCCTTGATAGAGAGTCAAATGTGTGTAGAATCAAGAGAGCATTGTATGAGCTGAAGAAAACCCCTCATGCTTGGTACACCAGGATCAATAACTACTTCATTGAGTTAGGCTTCTCCAGGAGTGAAGAAGATGTGAACCTTTACCATATTGTGGTACAAGTCAAACTTTCGATCATTGTACTTTATGTCGATGATTTTATACTGACAGGTGAAGAGAAACTCATCAAGTCTTGCGAAGAGGATCTTGCAAGAGAATTTGAGATGAAGGACATGATGCTCTTCCACTATTTATTGGGATGGGAATTTGGCAAAGAGATGTGGACCTATTTGTATCTCAGGGCAAGTATGCCTATGAGATTCTTAGGAAGTTCCACAAGGAGGACATCAAACCCGTGGAGTCTCCTCTAGTTGGAAATTGGAGGAAGGAGGATGCTGCATCGAGAGAAGTAATAGATGATATTGTCTAGAGGCAGCTTTTGGGTTCACTCATGTATTTGGTAAACACACGATCAAAGATATGATATGCGATTAACCAACTTATTCCAACTATGGTTAACCCTACCAACCTCTTTTGGAAGGCAAGAAATAATGTGTTGAGATACCTCATAGGAGTGAAGCTTTAAGGCTTCACATATGAAGATTGGGCAGGGAGTTCATCTGACATGAAGAGCACATAAAGGGGCATATTCAACATAGGTTCAGTTACAGTTTCCTAGTACAGCATGAAACATACATAAGTTTCACTCAGTTCAGCAGCGACAACACACATGGTTGGTATTCAGGAAAGATGTGAGGCCATCTGTATGAGGAATATACTTATTTTTTTATTTTTTTGGTAGATAGATCTTATGGTGATTTACTCTGGTAACTAGAGTTGCATGAAACTCTCGGTTAATCCATTGTTTCATGACAAGTCCAAGCATATTGATATATGGTATCACCCTCTTAATGATTGCGTGGAGAGGAGGATTATGTCATTAGAGTACATTCTCACCGAGGAGAAAGATGAATACATCTTGATGAAGACACCATCAATAGGAAAATTCAAGTTCCAAATAGAAAATATTGGGGTAGCCTATAATCCCTTTCTTTTTGAGAGGGGGTGTTAAAATTGACAAGAAAAAGGGCCTCTAATTTAATTTTTGCTCAATTAAAATAGAATTAAATTGTAATTCCACATCACATGAGAACTTGTACGAGTTAACTGAGTCAGGAAGACTTAGTTAGCTCAGTCAATTCAAGTTGGGGGTCAAATTGTAGGAATGTATAGCTCACTCTAAGTTTTAGAAGGCCTAGTTATAGTCTATTTAGAGTTGTAATTGTTTGAATTGATTATTTGAGTTAAAATAAGTTTAACTAGTTATAACTGATGGATGAGTTAGTGAGAGGTACAGTGAATTAAATTAGATTTAATTCACATGTATTTATCAATAAGATAATTGATAATTTGCTATAAATATTTGTTGCATGTCAGTTCTAATTGTGACCTAGTAGAGATTGCAGTTAACACGAAGGGAATTATCAGTTGTATAATTAGCAAAACTGTACAGGTCATGCATGACGTCAACATGATACGTTAGATGAATTATGCAATAAATTCTTTGGAATTTACTAATTAATATGTGCTCAATTCCTTGAAGAATGCATAAGAAAGGTTTAGAAACACAAAGGAAGGAAATTGGTTAAGTGTCAGACCATACTTGCTGGGATCAGAGTGAGACAGTGAGAGATGGTGTAGATGTTTCTCGGGAATGGAAATAGCATTGTATTGTTTCATATTCTTGACTTAATGGAATATACATATAGAGGGTTTTTTAGCTGAGGCTTTCCCAAAATACATCTTTGTGTTGTGCGATTGAAATTATTTCTCTTTCTTGTTGATGTGATTGTGTGACCGTAATTGGTTTCTACGATTTGTAGAATTGGTTAAGTATTTTCTTTTAGCATATTACAATATCAGTTGAATCTATTTAGAGATTTATACACCCAGGGGGTAAGGAACAAAAAAAGAAATGTCCTCCATTTTGTCAAAGAGAGAACTATTTGTTGAGAAAACGACTAAGAGAATACATGACTATAGATAAATGTCATAGGTGGAAGTTGTTTTGAGGAATTGTAGTCAGAATAAAAGAAAGGTGCAAGTGGGAGAGATAAAATAGACATGAACCAATTATTAGCAGGATGTTTCTTTGAGTTAAAGAGGTGTAAAGTGAGAAAGAAGTGCTAAGTTGTTTCTATGTTAGGGAGGATTTAGAGCTTGGGGGAAACTACTAGGACACTTAGTTCATGGGTGGGAGGAGCATGGAAGAGTTTACTCTATTTCTACGAATTATTATATAGTTATATGACTATTTGGAAAAATATGGATTAAAAATATTTCTTATGTAGTTCAGGGTCATGAAAAAGTAAAGTAGGATTTCATCATGATGATATGTGTAACCATGGTTGTATTCAAGAAAAATAATGGTTAAAGTTTACTAATTTCTTTGTAAATAATGTGGATGAGTGTATGTTTGTGTGCATGTGTTTGTTCTACTATAGGAAGGCCAAAAAATAAAAGATAAAGGGCTTAAATAAAGGTTTTCTTTAAATCAACCTAGTTTCATTTTCTTGTTTTAATGAATTAGAATAAAAAAATTATTCTAACATGTTATTTAACTTGTTTTATTAAAATTTTTAATGAAATTTTCTAGATATTTTTTTGTACTATCGATTTTGTAGACATTGGCATATTCAATGGGGACATTCCTCCTTCGCCAACAGATGTCGGAGGACATGAGGAGAAGGGTAAGGCACATATTCATAGGGGCGTTGGTATACGGGGCTATAGGGTGAGCCGCATCTTCTCGGCGGCATGGGAATTTGGGGTCGTAGGGCTGGTGTGCGACTTTAGATGGACTACTATGGAAAATTGGCCATAGTTTTGTTTTATGCAGGGGTCATCCCTACGAGGGTTCGAGATATCACTGTCGATCCTATTTTCGTGGGTCTATAAAGCGATTGTCAACATGTGATGATGTATTTTATACGACACATCATTGGAGCGAGTAGGTTACTGACAGTGATGAGGGATGTAGGCCAGCATCATGCAGTGGTAGATACATGAGATGAGGGTGGTGATGATGATGATCAAGGTAATGATCATGATAATGATGATTAAAATGGTGATAATGATGCTTCTGGTAGTACCACCCCATCAAATCATGGCCATAAATGTATCGTTGATCCTTCTGGTAGTACACCTCGTCATCAGTCGCTTGATGATGAGATGCCAGAGCTAGAGGATCTACCTATGTTTCTCCTGATAGAGCGTTAGACTAGCCACTTTCTCGTCCACCTTAGAGTTCTTCAAACCACGTTGACAGAAGAATATTTGACCATACATTATATTCTACTATAAAAAATCCACCTCCTTCTCCACCTTAGCTGAGTTCGATAGATGTTGATCATGCAATAGTTGGCCTTCTATCATCTTCTACTACAGAACAAGCTTACATTACATCTGTTTTATCAGATATTTGATTGCAATAATTTGACTTGATGTAGTTACTTGACTTTTTTGTATGTATATATATTGCATTTTTTTTCATGTCTATGTACTTAATTTATATGTTGGTGTTGACATGTATATTATTAGTTCATGTTATATATGTTCATTTAATGTGTAGAAATTATTTGACATGATATTTATATTAATTTGACGATGTGTGTGATGATCATGTTAGATTACAATGTTTGTGTTTTATTAGATGTGATCACGATGATGATTATGTTAGATAGTTATATTTGTGTGCTAGCTAATGAATTTTATATGTGATAGAAATGTATATAATTAGATGATGACAGTGAATTCGAAAGTGTATCTTAGATAATATTTCTGATTTCTTGATGGTTATCATCATGATGTTTATTTTTATAAAATAATTATTTATTAAATAGATTATGAATTGGTGAATTTATATCAAAATTTTACATATGAAATTGCATTCAAAACATATGAAAAGAAAAATGCAAACATATTTTTATAAATTACAAAGTTTAGTATGTTTGAAACAATGATTGTAAAATTATATATTTTTTTCTTTATCAAGTGGATGAGTTCATGACATATTACATCAGGCTTGACCCGTGGCTTGAGAAACTGCAACCCCGGGGCATCTAAGTAGTCAAAATCGCTTGGCATCACACGAGGCCTATGCCACACCATCCAAAATCTAACTAGGGTTAACTTATCTGCTCCCCTTACCATGGGAACAACAACTTCCATGAGGTTTGATCCTTGGTCACCCTTCTGACAAGGCCCATTCTTAGTTGGTTGTGCTAGTGGGGCTTGACTACATTTAATTATTTTTATTATTATTATTTCATAAGATATTACATATCAAATCTATATTAAAATTTGAATATTTTCCAGATATCCCCCATATATTGAATTATAAAGGAACTATTAATGGAATAAGAATTCTCTCAATATTTCTGACTAAAGTGAAAATATAAGAAATGAAAGATATATTTTTGTTTTAAATATCACATGTAAATGGAACATAGAAAGAATTAGACATAATGTAATATCAATAATATTATTGTTTGTAGTGTGCAAAAATTATACTTCTTCCTTGTAGTAAAATGTAAATTTTATTTTTTTACCGATTACAATTCTTCCTAATCATAAAGCTTTTTTTTTTTTTTTTTTGACTTTCCATTACTTTATATCTCTATATAAAGTTATATAAGATTAAGGTGTAAATTGAAGTATTGAAATTATAACTTACATTAATTACTTTTGTTATTACTATTTTAAATTTGTTAATTTAAATTATTATTTTACTTTTTCTAAATGTAACGTTATGTGGCAAAATCTCTACCATACTATTGTAGGGCACCTGTAATGCCCACATAAATTAGTGTAAATTACAGTTTTACCGTGATTTACCCAGACAATTGTATTAAGAAAAAAATCAAGAATTAGTTAAGGTAAAACGAATTCCTTATCTACAATCTTTGAGGGGGTACGATGGATCATTGGGATGCATCCAAATGTTACCACATATTCGTGGCTGAAGAGAAGCATGGGTTTTCAGGGGCGGTCAGCTTGTTTTGATTTTTCTTAATTCAATGTGGAGTTCCCCAACGTCGCCTTCAGCATTTTATTTTGGTTGATATGGTTTTTCCTTTGCTTCGACAGAGACCTGCACTTATATCTGACATTCTCTATTTTCTTGACATTATTTCAAGCCTACAAAGTTCTCACACATAATGGTAGCTTTTAATGCATCCAACGCTAGTCTACATGCACAAATTTCATGGGGTTTCTTCTTCATGCAACCTAGCAGGTCAAGCCTTTGCTTGTGGCGGACATGCTTAATCAACCACTTATTTTTGTGCGGTCAGTGTATTTTTAAGTTGCTATGTTCAAGCCGTGGCTCAAATGGGTGTATGGTAAGTGATTAAAATATTTGGTAATTGTTACTATATAATCTTTTGTGAGAAGAAAGATTTAAGAAAAGCTTATATATAAATGGCATTAATTCTTTTTCTTTGATAAGAGTCGACTTGAATGAGAGTGGACTACCAAGAAAGGTGATTTTTGGCTTACTTTCCTTATTAAATAGTATTTTTCTTTGTGAGTTAAAATATATAAGAAAAGATTATATATAGATGGTGCTAATTCCTTTTCTTTGATAAGAGTCGACTGGAATGAGAATCGACTGCCAAGATAATAATTTTGGCTAAATTTATTTATTATATAATCTCTTTCTTTGAGAGTTGAAATATATAGTTCACTTGTGAGTTGAAATAAATAGTTCCCTTATTATACAATTTATTCTCATATCAATATGGGTAGATATATGACAAAATAATTCAAGGGAAATAAGTTGAGATTTTCCTTCTTAAGGTGAAAATATGTTTTGGTGGACATATTTAGATTAAGTCTTTGGTAACCTTATATGGAGATGTTTGAAATGCATGCATATCTAAATAGGCATGTGTCTATTGTGTGAATTTTTTTCACGCATGCTTGGAAAAATATGTATGTTTTCATATTCTCTATATATTGTATTTAACGCATATAGATAAGAATTTTTAATTAAAAGATGATTAACCACGTGATTTTGTGGTTATTTTCTAAAAAGAATCATTGTTATCTCTTCTTGGAAAGACTCTTACGTCAATATTTTAGAAATATAATGTTATTAGAGAGATAGAATGGTAAAAGGGAAACTTATTGGCGGGTTTTTGGAAAAGAATCCATGTTGTCTTTCCTTGGAAAGATTTCTATTATGTTAAAGATTGCTAATTATTTTAAATCTTAGAATTCTAAGAAGGGTAATGTGTTTCCTACAGTAAAGGAAGAGCTATCTCTCTTGCATGCACAAAGAGAGAGAGTTATTTCTCTTGCATGCACAAAGAATAGCCATTATGTTATAGAGGCGTGTTCTTTGCGTGTATAAAGAAATGTTAAGCTATCTTAATATTTAGAAGCATATGTGAACATCTTTATGATATCAAAACTAATATGTTAGTTTATTTTAGTTCTTTCGGAATAAGGTCATGCATAAGCATGCAATATATGTATTAGCTTTTATTGAAAAATAATATATATTTTTTTATATAGAAAGATAGCTTGTAGTATTAATACTACATTGAATATGATTGTTAGTATAATATTGAACATGAGACATGTATTTATATTCTTAATTGTGTATTTTTACAAAAAGAAAACATATGTTTACATGCTCACTAGCATTGAGATTTTCTTCAGAAGACTCATGAAGGAGGTTATGTGCTTCATTGTGTAAGCATTCCTTTAGGGAGAGTCTTTTGGAATCGATATGCATTTGCATGCATGGGAGCAACATTTTTTATGATAACTTGCATTCCATGCAATAAAAGTAATAGCTTAAGGGTTAGCTATTTTGATTAAATTTATGTAAATCACATGCATAAATATCTTAACTAAGGTATCAGTTATTTTAAAGAAAAACTTGGGGGATGTAGCCATTGTCTTGCAGGAATGTGTGCTTATGCGACGGAAGAATTAGTTATTGTGATGACTAATAACCAGCACATATGAGGTATGTGTCGTTAAAGAGAGAATGACAAGGTACTATACTTGTTTGTCATGAATATACATGAGTAGATGGAGAAACTACTATAGTACAGATATGTGAAATGATTGATTAATACTTTATGAATCTTGACATCATTTTATGTTGAAAGCATCATAGCGGGGAATGATGGTGACATGTAAAAAGGAATATTATGCTTGTCATGTACAAAGGAAAATTATGCTTGTCCTGGTGGCAGGTAAATGATTAATGTTGATGCAGATGAGTGCGAGTTGCAGGAAGGTCCAATGTACGATGGTCCATTGTATCTACATCCATGCCACCAAGATGTGAAGATCTAAAGATATGAAGACCAGAGGGTAAATGGTATCATATTCATTGTAATTGCTTTAAGCTAGATATTTTCATATCTCCTTGTAATATTATATAAACGATGGTTAAGGGATGGTCTCCCTTATAAGCCATTGAGTGACGGGCTGAACACCCTCAGGAGCGTTTAATAATAAATTTAAACATTTATTGGTTTTCACCCGACGGGGTTTCCAGGGTATATTGGTGTTCAATGATGCGATTGATTATTGTGTCGAGTTGATGATGTTGATTCCATTCTTGTTATGATGTTCATAATGGCAAGTATGTGATGACGATATGAGTAATGGAAAGAATGGAAGGTTACATCATACAATAATTGTGTTAATGTACTATAATGGAGGTTGTTAATTGTTAAGGAGCTTACTATTCCTATTCTAATAGTTACATTATGAACTGGTAAACATTCTATGTAATGAAGAGTAAGGAATATTTAATGGTGAGTGGTTAGTTACCCATGAGTAACTTGTATAAAAAAAGTTTTATCTCCTTACATTTCCATGTAAATTTAACGGTGTATGTTACAAGTGGTATCAGAGCTAAAGGTTGCAACACTGGCACCTTTGGGAGTTAGCGAAAGAAATTGAGGGATTCGAGAGGAAATGCACTTATGTGAAGGAAGGCACAACATCTCGAATCCAAGTTGAACAAAGAGTTTCAAGAGATGAGTATTATTATCTTTCTTTTCTTGAAACACTAGTTATTGCATTTATGGAAAATACACTGCTTACAAAGTAAATAACTGCTGAGTTAGAGTTTCTTTAAGGAATGATATGTATTTTCCATGTACATAAAACTTCCATTGTTATGTTGAAGTTTCCTTGAAAGGATTTGGGAATTTGGTTTTTGAAAAAGAAACATGTGTGTGCTTGAAAATTTAACTAATATACATTTGATTCTTCTTGAGAGAAATATGTATATTTTGAAAATAAATCTTGCATGTGAATCTTGCAACTAAAAGAGACAAATATAGAGTAAAATGTGGTTTTACTTAATATGCAAGATTGTGCTAGTTCTTTTGGAAAGTAATAAAGCATTGCTAATATGAAAATCATTTAGAAATATATACCATGGTAAAAGACCAAACTACTATGCTAGTTTTGCTGAGAAGAACCCATGTGAGTTCTTGCAAAGATTACTAGTATGTATCTTGAAATGTGTGAGTAGTAGTAAAACATAAGTAAGTAAACTTGTTGCCTTTATATATATCCTGTTTAAGAAAAGATGGGAAGCTTGTTTTCTTTTAAAAGGGATTCCGTACATGTGTGTTAAATGATAAGGAATCCAAGTTCTTTCTTGAAAATAAATATAGGCTAAAGAGAATAACCTCTTGAATATACTACATTGCTAGATGGATTATATCAAATTCTTGATTTAGGTATATTAAAGGTTAAGTTAAACTTGTTAGTATTGCGTATTTTTTATGCATAAAAGAGGCTATCTATGGTAAATTCCTGTAAGAAAAGCATGAGCAACTTGCATGTAGAATCATAGAGGAACAAGGTTCTTTGCATGGATAGAGGATCTATTGAGTACTTTATGCTATCATAACTATTATGTTAGTTTCATTTGGAGTAAGTTCATGCATAGGAATCCAATAGCTGTATTATATTTCATCGGAAAGAACATAAGTTTATATGTGGAAAATGATAACATGTTTTGTTATCATACTTTAGAAAATATTCTTTGGCAAAGAAGATGAATTACATGTACAAAAAAAATAAAGTAATGTTTTGGTTTCCTTGAAATATATACATGGCTAATGTGGGTATAAAATTTCGAGAATAAGGTATGTATTCGTATGTTTTATTCCAATAGTTTTGTGGAAAAGAAAACCATGTTTTGCATGCCTATTATGTTATATGTCTTCGAAGAGGAACCATGATTTTTCCTACTCAATTATGTTAAGTACTCTGTTGGGAAATTAATCTTTATGCATTGTATTTATAGGAATAATAGTCAATATGTTAGCTTTATTATATTTACATGTTCCAAAGGAAAAATCTGAAGTGGTGGTTCGTTTGTAAAAGTTTAAGTAAAACGAATGCACGTTGTGTCATTTTCCATTAAAGGAATTTCTAAATAGATATAGCTATTTGTGTACGAATGCGTTCGTGTGTGAAAAATTTCATAATCATATGGGAGTTATTTGACATGAATTGATAATTACTTACTCACACTAATGTAGATATGTTAGAAGAAAGCATGTTGTGACATTGTATTCACATGTCATATATGCACATGAATAGGTGTTAAAGGATCACTCAAAGATTGATTATTTATTGATTAAAGCTTTATCTAATCATGCTATAAAATCTTGTCGATGTTGCTAAAAGAAAACATTATTGTGGAGGAGCAATGTGAATTTCTGATGAGGATGAGTATCGCAGTAGGGAGAGAAGTCCTTCAAATGAAATAAAGATAAGTATTTTCTGTTATTTTATTTTAAGAAGTCTATGCATATGCATGTTGATTCTTTTAAAAATGAATTGTTACATACATGGCAATGCATGAGATTAGCTTCCATTTAAGAGAATTCTTAAAAAAGTATATGTTATTATAATATACTTTTTCCGGATAGTAATATGCATATGAGATTAATATGTGTATTATTCTTTATTTCTTTAGGAAAGAAAGTATAAAAGCATGAAAGAAAAATACTTACTTTTCATTTAAGCTTGAAAAGAAGCAATTGTTTTTGGCATACAATAAAATTTCTAAGTTACCATGCACTACTTAAAAAATATGAATGTGTATAGTGATGGTGTGAGAAATTAAAGAATGAATGAAAAAGATGAGGAAAGTCCTTATATAAGATGATAAAGTGTGAAAATTAAATCGAATAAAACCTGTTAATGGGTCAAGTTGTGAAACTTCACTAAATGACTTGTTGACTAACTAGTTTTTTTTGCATGAGACATCATGACTGAATTAAGATCATAATGGAATGGAATGACTAGTTTTAGAGTGACTCGTGTCATGAATGCATTAAAATTATTAATAGCATTGATTAGTTATGAATGAATAACTAATGAGAGTTATATGCATGAATCAATTTTGACTAAAGCTATTTGAAAGTTGTGAACACATGATTATAATAGTTACTTTGTGTATCAGTTTGGGGGAACAGAACATTATGAGAATTGGAAATGATTGTGTAAGATAATATGCGCTTGAGAAATGAAAATTTACGATTAGCATTGTTTCTTATAGTAATCATGGGTAGCTTAATGGAAACATAAAATCTGTGAAAATAAAGCATTGCAAACATTGCAATGTGAATTGCAACAGTAAACATTAAAGTATCATGTTTTAATGTATAACACATGTATATTACTTCCAGGGGGGAAGTTGTGGCAGCTTCATTAAAGCTAACTAGTATTAACTAGTTAAAGACAATTTGTTTAATTTTCTTTTATCTGACAAGAAAAAATTAAATCGTCACTATTGATAAAGAAAGTTATTTAATTTGTTGAAATTAATTAATGAAGAGAAAATATTTTTAAGCTGATGGTAAAAATGTTTCCAAGAATAGGAAGTGGTTGGTGACAGTTGGAAAGACAGTTACCTACTCCTCCGAGGATAAATTTGGATCCTCGGGGAGGAGTAGGCGTTCTATGGAAATACTAATGAACGTGGGTTATCCTGAAGTGTGATCCCTGAAGGGAAGAACTCATAGAGGAGAAACTGTTCCACTGGAATTGGAGAATTGGATCGGATTGTCCCGAATTTCTCTTCCAGGTTTATCTGAGTGTGACTGGATTGGCCATCCTAAGGTCACAACAGAGGAATCCACTGTTAACTCGTGGCACTATCCAGATTCTGGAGCTAGGGGGCAAGTGGAGGACGTAATAGCCTCACTTAATGGTTGGGAGGACCACAGTTTGAAAGACTAAATTTCCAGATAAGTATAAAGTGCTTAGCGCTCGGAAAATGAATTACTGAAATAATTTCATTTATAATATTAATAATTTGTTTGAATGTCTTAGCAAATTCTAGGATATGCCTATGGTGCATGGATTGACCATTGGTACAATTAGAGAGCTAGATTCTCTCTGAGTCCTTTTTAAGTACTGTATGGATGTCTTTAGCAGGAGCTAAGACAGTGTGCACGTGATGCATTGATGAGAGGGTTGGTTCTCTCTGAGTACTTATGGAAGTACTTTGATTAAAGCATCTCTTTATATTGCAATAATGTTTGATGGTTGCAAGTATTTTCATTTGATTGAAACTATGTGACTAATGTGATTGAATTGGTAGTCATACATTACACGCTCTTTCCAAGAAGTGTTGATGGGTGTTCAACCATTGGATGAGAGGTTGCGTAAAAGCCATCATTTCTACCAATAGTAATTCGTAAGTTCGTATATATATTTTTCTATACCTTTGTGAATTGAATAAGGGATAAGCAGTAGAAATGGAAATGAAATTTTCTTTGCGCTATACATGCTTATGAGTATGGATAAAAACATTATTGTTTCAATTAATGGCATTTTAGGAAACGAAAGTGTCTCATTGTGAAGGGAAAGGAGTCCCTTTTGGGTTGTTTAAATTATTATATCATGAGTATAAGTTTAATTTTAGTGAGAGAAGCACACCGAGGACGGTGTTCTCTTAAGGGGGGGAGTATGTAACACCCACGTAAATTAGTGTAAATTACAGTTTTACCATGATTTACCGAGACAGTTGTATCAAGAAAAAAATCAAGAATTAGTTAAGGTAAACGGATTCCTTATCTACAGGAGTTTGAGGGGGTACGATGGATCATTGGGATGCATCCCAATGTTACCACATATTCGTGGCTGTAGAGAATCATGGGTTTTCAGGGGAAGTCAGCTTGTTTTAATTTTTCTTAATTCAATGTGGAGTTTCCCGACGTCGCCTTCAGCATTTTATTTTGGTTGATATGTTTTTTCCTTTGCTTCGATAGAGACCTACACTTATATCTGACATTATCTATTTTCTTGAATTTCTTTGAAGCCTGCAAAGTTCTCCCACATAATGGTAGCTTTTAATGCATCCAACGCTAGTCTACATGCACAAATTTCATGGGGTTTCTTCTTCATGCAACCTAGCAGGTGAAGCCTTTGCTTGTGGCGGACATGCTTAATCGACCACTTCTTTTTGTGCAGTCAGTGTATATTTAAGTTGATATGTTCAAGCCATGGCTCAAATGGGTGTATGGTCAGTGATTAAAATATTTGCTAATTGTTACTATATAATCTTTTGTGAGAAGAAAGATATAAGAAAAGCTTATATATAAATGGTTTTAATTCTTTTTCTTTGATAAGAGTTGACTTGAATGAGAGTGGACTGCCAAGAAAGGTGATTTTTGGCTTACTTTCCTTATTAAATAGTGTTTCTTCTTTTGAGTTAAAATATATAAGAAAAGATTATATATAGATGGTGCTAATTCCTTTTCTTTGATAAGAGTCGACTGGAATGAGAATCGACTGCCAAGATAACAATTTTGGCTAAATTTATTTATCATATAATATCTTTCTTTGAGATTTGAAATATATAGTTCACTTGTGAGTTGAACTAAATAGTTCACTTATTATACAAGTTATTCTCATATCAAGATGGGTAAATGTATAAGAAAATAATTCAAGGGAAATAAGTTGAGATTTTCCTTCTTAAGGTGAAAATATGTTTTGGTGGACATATTGAGATTAAGGCTTTGGTAACCTTATATGGAGATGTTTGAAATGCATGCATATCTAAATAGGAATCTGTCTATTGTGTGAATTTGTTTCATGCATGCTTGGAAAAATATGCATGTTTTCGTATTCTCTATATATTGTATTTAACGCATATAGATAGGAATTTTTAATTAAAAGATGATTAACCACGTGATTTTGTGGTTATTTTCTAAAAATAATCCTTGTTATCTCTTCTTGGAAAGACTCTTACGTCAATATTTTAGAAATATAATGTTATTAGAGAGATAGAATGGTAAAAGGGAAACTTATTGGCAGGTTTTTGGAAAAGAATCCATGTTGTCTTTTCTTGGAAAGAATTCTATTATGTTAAAGATTGCTAATTATTTTAAATCTTAGAATTCTAAGAAGGTTAATGTGTTTCCTATAGTAAAGGAAGAGCTATCTCTCTTGCATGCACAAAGAGAGAGAGTTATTTCTCTTACATGCACAAAGAATAGCCATTATGTTATAAAGGCATGTTCTTTGCATGTATAAAGAAATGTTGAGCTATCTTAATATTTAGAAGCATATGTGAGCATCTTTATGATATCAAAACTAATATGTTAGTTTATGTTAGTTATTTCGGAATAAGGTCATGCATAAGCATGCAATATATGTATTAGCTTTTATTGAAAAAAAATATACATTTTTGTATATAGAAAGATATCTTGTAGTATGAAAACTACATTGAATATGATTGTTAGTATAATATTGAACATGAGACATGTATTTATATTCTTAATTGTGTCTTTTTACAAAAAGAAAACATACGTTTACATGCTCACTAGCATTGAGATTTTCTTCGGAAGACTCATGAAGGAGGTTATGTGCTTCGTTGTGTAAGCATTCCTTTAGGGAGATTCTTTTGGAATCGATATGCATTTGCATGCATGGGAGCAACATTTGTTATGATAACTTGAATTCCATGCACTAAAAGTAATAGCTTAAGGGTTAGTTATTTTGATTAAATTTATGTAAATCACATGCATAAATATCTTAACTGAGGTATCAGTTATTTTAAAGAAAAACTTGGGGGATGTAGCCATTGTCTTGCAGGAATGTGTGATTATGCGACAGAAGCATTAGTTATTGTGATTACTAATAACCATCATATATGAGGTATGTGTCGTTAAATAGAGAATGACAAGGTACTATACTTGTTTGTCATGAATATACATGAGTAGATGGAGAAACTACTATAGTACAGATATGTGAAATGATTGTTTAATACTTTATGAATCTTGACATCATTTTATGTTGAAAGCATCATAGCGGAGAATGATGGTGACATGTACAAAGGAATATTATGCTTGTCATGTACAAAGAAAAACTATGCTTGTCCTGGTGGTAGGTAAATGATTAATGTTGATGCAGATGAGTGCGAGTTGCAGGAAGGTCCAATGTACGATGGTCCATTGTAGGTACATCCATGCCACCAAGATGTGAAGATCTGAAGATATGAAGACGAGAGGGTAAATGGTATCATATTCAGTGTAATGACTTTAAGCTAGATATTTGCATATTTCCTTGTAAGATTATATAAACGATGGTTAAGGGATGGTCTCCCTTATAAGCCATTGAGTGATGGGCTGAACACCCTCACGAGAATTTAATAATAAAATTAAACGTTGGCTGGTTTTCACTCTACGGGGTTTCTAGGGTATATTAGTGTTCAATGATGTGATTGATTATTGTGTCAAGTTGATGATGTTGATTCCTTTCTTGTTATGATGTTCATAATGGCAAGTATGTGATGACGATATGAGTAATGGAATGAATGGAAGGTTACATCATATAGTAATTGTGTTAATGTACTATAATGGAGGTTGTTAATGGTTAAGGAGCTTACTATTCCTATTCTAATAGTTACACTATGAGGTGGTAAACATTATATGTAATGAAGAGTAAGGAATATTTAATGGTGAATGGTTAGTTACCCATGAGTAACTTGTATAAAAAAAATTTTATCTCCTTACATTTCCATGTAAAGTTAACGGTGTATGTTACAGCACCTCTAGGTGCAATTAATTTAGATTTAATATAAATAAAATTTCTATTTTTATAAAATTTAATTTATTGCTAAAGTTATGATATTTTCAATTAATTTAAATTTAATATTTATTGAAACTCTTACCAATTTAAATTAGAAATTTGTCTCTTTAAAGACGAGCATAAATAAATGTAACATGATAAGGCTTCGTGTGAAGTTACTTATAGTTGGAGATTTCCTCTATTAAAATTTATCCCTTAAACAGGAACGTGGAAATTTTTCTAGTAATAAAGACATAACAATTTGATGTTATTTTAGTTCTTTATTTTCTATTGTAATGGTTTAAATTTAACTCTTTTTAATAATAAATATGAGTTAAATAATACAAAAATTATCACAAATTAGATATAAACTTTTGGAAATTAATATATTTGATTATGTCTTAATGAACAACTTAGAAAATATTAATTTTTCCACATACTTATCACAAGATAGATAGTAAAATTCATGTTTTGCATACTTCTCCTAGCTAATATTACATCATGTTCACAATGATAAAGACATGTCAAATTTGAATAATTTAGTTATAAATACTTGAAAAATAGATATTTATTTCACATAATCTAAATAGGAGACAAAAATGCATCACCAAGTCTATTTTAAAGTGAAAAAAAATATCTTAATTACTAAGAAGAATTTTGTGCACTTGATATGTTCATATTTAAGGGTTCTGACCTTGAATCCTTATTATCATAGATAATGTACACAATTGGAAATAATTTGTTTTAAGTAATCTAAAAATGTTTCCACTGCCCAAAAAATGGGTCAAAATGTTTGTGAGTCTTATCAATTATATTATAAGATTTCAACAATACAAATAAAAAATATTATAATTAGCGAAATAATGACAAAAAAAAACATATAACAATATTATAAATGATGAAATAACACAAGTACATATCACTCTCCATTGTCATCACCCTAATTATCATCCATGCTTGACATGATAACATTGTTGTTCTAAAAAATATGTTTTGATCTACCTGGGTCATGTCTTAATGTGAACCACCAATCCCTATCGAATACATCTGAGTAAAAAATGACCTAGTTCCATTTTTTCCAGAAAACATATGGGTAAAGAGGTTTTCCATTTTCATCGCCTTATGTTTCTCATGATAAGGGCTTCCAGAATTTTTGAAAATATGGAGTAACATTTTCTACATCTTAACTGGATTTTGAATTAGGTTCTTGCAAATTTGGATACATTTTTATTCAATTTGGCATGGATTAAAAAAACAAAATCATTTAGATAATTGAAATATAAATGAAATTTGAACTTATTGGTGATGGAAAGGGAGAAATCTGTGAAACAATTTGATTAACAATATGGAGTAGGCTGTAATTTGAAGATTTGACCATTTAATATTATTGAGATTTTGTCTCTCCATTTGAGAAAAATCTGAAATCCAAATTTATATGCATATCCAAAACTAATCTCGACAGCCATATAACTACAACCTTAATTTTAATATAGTTTTCAAACCATTTTTCAAGAATAAGGTGACTTTAAGAGGAAAATGTATACTCTGAACTAATGTAATTCATGTGGATGCATGGTCAATGATAGTTTGAGATAAATATGTCATTTTATGTGAAATTAAAATTTCAGATAGCTTTTGAATGAAACTAGTACACTTATGAAAAGAAACCACACTGATACATTTAAAAATTTAACAATGCTAAGGTGTTCAAATAATAACATCACTGGTTTCTGACATTCTGAGCAATTTTTTCTTATCATATTAGTGCTCTTCTACAAAAACACATAGATGCATTAAAAAATACACACAACTACTCTCTTCTTTCCTGATTTTAAAAGATATAAAATTAACCAAATCGATGCTATTATAAAAGTTAGATCGTTGATTCTTTCAACATAAACTGCACCATTGTGTTAAAAAAATTAATTGAATTGTTTTAGTATTTTGAAAAAAAAATTGAATCATGTCAGTGTATTGAAATTTTTTTTCCACCTTACAAATGTTTGTGCATTTTATCTATAAATAAATTGGTATGCTTAACTATCAAACACAACAATGTGCAGAGAAATTGAAAAAAAACTTGTTTTTGTTTTTCTTTTTAAAAATAAAAAAATGAGCGGAAATTGATTTTTTAAAATCTGATTTCATAAAGTGTTTTAAATAATAAAAAGCTATTCATTGTTTCATTATTTTACCCAAAATTTCAAGTGATTTATTTTCAAGAGAGACATACCACAATCGTTATGCACCAACAAAATACTTTGGAGAAACATAACTATTCAAATATTAGAAGTTGAAAGGTATGCTGATTCATTCAAAAACCTGCATAGTAAAAATTTTAAATTTATTGTTTATTTAACTAATAAAAAAATTTACACTTACTGTTAGGGTTTAATTAAAAGAGAGATCATTTGCAAACGAGATATATTGACAACATTGTCGAGCAAAGGATCAGAAGTTGAATAGTGTGGTTATTCACCCAAAAATGTAGAAAGATAATATTTTAAATTCTGCTGTTTAAAATATTTAACTATTTCTATTAGATTTATTCACAATTTAGAATTTTTTTAAAACCGTATATAATTCAAATTTTACTAGTAAAAAATTTTGTGATCTCCTTTCCTATTTAAAATTAATTTAAATTCAGATAAAAGAAAAAAGTAGATACTTACCTTAAACTGTTGCTTCTTCCTCCAAAATTTCACCTTAGGGTTTAACTTCCTTTACCACTTCATAATTAGGGTTTTTCAATTTAGATATTTTAGATTTAATAAGTTTTTGTAATTACTATATATAAGGCATTTGACATGTAAAATAGAAGAATCAATAATTTTTCTTTTAAAACATTATGTTCCACTGTGCACCCTCTGTAATATAACAGAGAAGTGATCCTTGTGTAGTACAACACATCAACATATTATAATACTTTCTATTCTGTCAAGTTTGTTAATTGTTGATCCTGGTGTAATATAATGCACAGACGCACCTCTTTTAAATGGCACCGTTAAATATTTCCAGTGCGTTTATCCTTCCAAATCGCACTGTAATAATTCAAAATTATTTAAAAATAGTAATTTTCTATGACAATGCACAAAAATTAAACATCTGGTGCATTTAATGTTTTAAACGCATAGAAACAAACCATTTACCAAAGCGTTTTTGGCTGAAAATTATTTGATTTATTTTTAAAATATATTTAAAGGATTCTATATTGAATGATACATATTGTATATTGATACAAAATGTCTCAGAAGGTCTCAAGTACCAAAAATATTGATTGCCACAATGATAAAAGGTCAAAAAAAGTAAAGAAGGAAAGTTCTTTGTAAGTTCTTTACAAAATTAATATTTTTGAGCTATATGTAAGTTTAACTAATATGTATTCATTAGTGTGTATCATGAAAAACAAAAAAATGAAGAAGTTCAATAATATTATTTCTAATATAAGTGCAGAAGAGCATAAAAGACTGATAGAGAAGTTACAGAATGATGAATCAAGAGAATGAAAAAATATGATTCAATGTGAGTTTTTTTTTTTTTTGAATTTTCATTAATAATATTAGATAACATGTTTCAAACAAACTATTAATTCACATATGTTTAATGTCATATAGGGAGCAACAACTAAGGAAAATATCAATGTCATTCTAAGAAAAGGAAAATTGTAAAACATGTAAATGATGATCAACTGGTCCTTAGATCATCTAGAGTGATGTTGGAGGTTAATTAAAGAGGGAAGAAATTTACAAAACTATAAGGGATCTAGTGGAATGAACGTATATATGTGCATTCCACTTACAATACAAAAACCAATACAATGATTCTAAGAACCAAATTATAGCTAAACTACACGGGTCAATCATATATGTCATACTTGCAATAACAAAAACATACAACAACAAAAAATAATCATTCACAATGCAATATTCCTAATTGTATAATATGATTTTCTAGAATTATATATATATATATCTATATATATATATATATATATATATATATATATATATATATATCACAGGAGGATCCATATCAACAATAATGTGCTTCAAATGTATGTAATCATAATTTATTTTGTACATATAGAAATATATTTTAGCATTAAATATTAATTTTCAAGTATTTTAATCCAAAAAAGAAAACAAGATGGAGCTCATTTAGCACATAAAACATGACAACAAGGAAGAAAATGGTTGATTTCAATATTTATGAGTAATTGTTAATATTTATTTATAACAAATCAAGGTTTCATTTTTGTATATTTTAAGTTGTTTTACAACCACCATCATTGAATGTCTTCAAATGGGTACTAATACACAAAGAAGATCCATGAAAAGAATTGATTTACATTGGATTAAATAAGAGTTGTCACTATTTTTTTGGCACAGCAAAAATTAATTTTGGAATTTGTAAGTATCTATGTTGTTTTACATCTTTCAGTTTAAAATTAATAGAACAAAAAAATCTTTTATATTAAATCTATGCTTTATAATGGGGTTTAAAACATGTGGGAAACAAGGTATGGAACTACGCGAGTAGAAGACTTGGTGCAACCAGGTATGCTACTTGGTTTTGAAACCATGTGCACAATTTATGAGTTACTTATTGCTATGGTACATTGATATTCTATTTACATTGATGTATATTATTTATTTCAATTTTCATTATTGTCACCAATTTAGATACAGTCATTACACTTTATTTTTATGTTTGCATATGGAACTGAAAGATCAAGAAGATGAAAATAATCAATTTAATCAACAAAAAACTCCTCAAAATGACCCAAGTAATGGAAGTAGCTTGAACACTGACAAAATTTCCAGCGAAAAATGATGATCAAATTGGATATCAATGCAACCTATTGTATTTTTCAAAATAATTGTTTGTGAAAATCAGACATTTTGTTTAATGTAATGGACATAGTGTCCCATTTGAAAGAAAAAGGGTTACCGATAACAATACCATTTTATATGACAAAGAGACTCTTATTGATATATAATAAAATACATTTTAATTTATTCTATTGTGTTATCCAATGTCATTGTGAAATGTTACAACACAGATTAAATATATGGATAGTTAAATATTATAATAAAGAGATGTCAAATATGAAAATATAACAAATTAATCAAAACATCATATGAAAATCTAATAATCAAATTTTAATTTTGAATATTGCTATAAGATATATGTGATGAATAAAAAATTTTAAAAGTTACAATAATTGCACTGCTACAAGTCAATGTTTCCAAAAACAAGAAAATCTCCTTCAAAATAATGGTGCATATATAACATAAAAAAATCACAGGTGCAATGTTTTATATAGAAGTACCGTGATGAAATATTTTTGTATTCCTAGTGCCTCTTAATAAAATGAGAGCACTAGTGCGTTTATAAGGTCAAGCACCGATCCTATTTGAGATTAACAACCCAGTCCATTGTAATTCTTACTGCATTAGTTCTTTCATATAACAAACTCCTCAGTCTTACAAAATATTATTTCCATCCCAGTGCTTTATGAAAATTAACAACAACCATCCTTTTGTATAACTAATGCATAGGGGCCTTTGTATTGATAATACACATCGACACCGCAAGTTAAAAAAAAACATAGGCACAAAAATTATTTTTTGTGTCCCACAATGTCATTCCTTGGAAGAAAGTCTCAAGGATTTTTTTATCTCTTAGCATGACAATAGTATCTATTACACAAATATATTATTTACATTCAATGCATCAGTTCTTGTAGTTATGTATTCTACCCCATTATTTTATGTATGTAGTGCCTCGGTGCCACTTGTTCCATTAAGCGCACTGCAAATAAAATTATGCTAGAACCTCTGGCCACCTAGATTTTTTCAGTTGCGATGAAGTTTTGTAAAAAAATCTGCTAAAACATCCTCTATCCCAAACAAATGTATTGTAGGATGATTTTTAGATAATGTTTTCTATTCTTTAAACATCAAAATCCTCCCTTATAACCTCCGCTAGAAGGTATTTTCCTTGTAGTGGCCCATAGTACCTTAGTCCTCCTCTTGCCCTTCTTCGAGTTTTCAGAACACATTTTTTGTTTGACCTTTTGGCTCCCTCCCATGCTCTGAGATACAATTTTGGGTTTATTAGACTCTCAACCCTACTATTGCACTGCCTCCTTTCCATTGGTCCATCTCCCACAAAGAAAAAATTATGGTTGCACTAGTGCTTATCACAAATGTTTGTATCTCTCAGTCCAGTTGCAGTAGTTCCTATCACAAATTCCTTTCTTGATTAAGGTTGCACTAGTGCTTATCACAAATTTCTCCATCTCTTAGTTCATGATCAAGCTGAGATCCTAGACCATGAGTGGAAATCCCAACAATAGTCTAACACCATCCTATTTTTGGTTAAGGAATTGCAAAGGATCAATGCCCAAGTAATTAAACATGAGGATGAAATAAAAGCCATATAATGCCAGTTGGAGGAGCTGCAAAATGGACAGAATTCTAATGAACAATGCAAAAATTCTAGTATTACTTTTGTAGGACAGTGTGATAAGATATGTATTCACCACCTACTAAGTTATGATCACTTTTTCTAATCATTTTTTCTAAATTCATTTTATTTTCAAGTCAATATTATGGAATTTGGCTGTCATTTCATTCGTATAATGTATGTTAATTGTAGTTACTTAGAGAAAAAGGTTGTAACTTCTTTGATTCTCTTTTTTGAAGAAGATGCAACTTGGAACTCAATGTAATCATTTCTTGGGTATTTTGCTGCATTTAGGGGTAGAATTAATATCAAAGCTACTCATTGGTGAAAAAAAAGGAAACTAATAATGGCCAATAGGAAAATTGAATCCTCTAATTTTTATTTGCTTTGGAAGGAAATAATAAATTGAGATGTGAAGTTGATAAATTAATTCCTTTCTCAAGTATAATGACTTGCATACATTTTAGTGGGTAGTAACTACTAATAAGTCTACACAATTAGAGTTGTACTCCTACATAAGTATTGTATTGAGGAAAACATGAATAATGGTAGGAATTAATTCTCGTAAGTATATTTACTTACATCTTATTAAAATATGTGAGGTATACATGACATTATATTGTGAAACGGTACAATAAGACATTGAAGTTATGGTCCAATCAAATATTTGAAAACTATATTTTTTTAATAATATTGAAAATAAATATTTCTTTTTAAAGATAAGCATTATAATGTGCATTGTTCGATGCCAAAACTAATAGTGACCAATAGGAAAATAGATGCCTAGAGTCTTGAGTGGGTAGGACTAATAAGAGGGAAAAACATATTTAAAAATCTACTAATAAGAATAAAATATTCAGATGACCATGTTTAGTGAAATACTTCAATGTCAAGTCTCTATATATTATATAAATTAAATTAAATTAAAAAAAATCTTATATTAGAACATTTTGTTAGTATATTAATTAAAATGAAAAATACGTGTAATTCTTTCCATCCTAAACATGTATTTGACTATATATATGAGATTTAAAAAATGCTAAAAGGAAATAGAATATTTTAAGATCTACACCTTCAAAAAAAAAATTATATTTAAAAAGTATTATCTTAATAATTAGTAATTATACTCGCAATAGTGTAATATGAAATTTTATCTCAACAATAATGTAATATGAAATTTTGTCTCGACAAATAACGTAATATTAAATTTTATCTTTCTATCTTCAAATCCCAATTAACCTTATAAACCACAAGTATATACAAATACATATGAGATTATAATCCAATTACCAATCCCTCCAAATACAAAGTATATATACTAACATATTTAAACACTACAAAGTTCATGAATTTTGACTTTTAAAATACACATGAAACACACATAAATGTCATAAAAAATTTTATTTAAACAAAGAGCGAATTCCTTTGAAAAATTCTAACATTGAGATCATCGCCATTGAACATATTTTAATAAAAACTAATTTATTCCGATGAATAAGATTTAATATTTAAAAAACTAATTCAATTTCTTGACTTTCAATTTTTTTTTTCGGATTTTGGCACGCCATATTTATGAATGGTAATTTATGTGCATGTCGATGGATGGGGATTGGGGAACTCTCGGCCTCCTAAAGTATAACAACTGGGGCAACAACGCCCAACGTCGTCTCTTCGATTTTCGCAAAGACACCGTATTAGAATGCCTCTAAAATCCTTAGCCATGACTTCATGTGTAAATTTACAGGGAGACAGTTAAGGTTATCTTCACTATTCATCTTTAGAATTTAATTTTATAGAGTATGTGAAAGTATATATATATATATGTGTGTTTTTTTTTTGGTTTTTGTTTTTTTTGTGTGTGTTAACACGGTTACCCACATGTATCATTAATCCAAAATTTTATAGGCAAAAATAAAATTTCACTTTGAAAATAATGAAAATAAATTTTGAATATACTTTAAGTGAGGTTGAAATCTAATAACCATAGGAAGTGTTTGTATATTCATTTATCCTTGAACAAAACTAGAGTGTTTTAACCGTGTATCAATTTCCCATTTTAATGTCAAAAAAAATCTTTCATTCATTAGAATAACATTTCAAACACAATTAAGTGAATTGTTGCAAGTTTTTTTTAAATATCTTAGTTATATATATATATATATTATTTTTAAATTTTATATATTAAATTTTAACTATATTATATTTTTGAATTAATTTTATTTTAAATTTGATAAAAAAATTATTATATTTATAAATTTAAATTATAAAATTATATGAAATATAATATATTTCTTTCTAAAATTTTGAATTTATTTATATACTTAAAAATAAAATTCAAATAACAAAATTGACATTTTCATTAATAATGGTATACTTGAACTCAGGACAAAACACTAAAACTTAAAACAGTTGACCTAACCCAGTCCCCTCCTTATAATCATATAAACACTTATTTAATATAATAAAAATTCATATAAATAACGATAATCCCATGACAGATCCTGTAACCACCATTTTAGTGGAAACTAATGGTTTAGGCTATTTTTGTTTTATTAATTAAGACTTATGTTTATTTCAATTAGAATATTGAACAAAAAAAACCAAAATTTACATTGATAAAAGTTCACTGCGTTAATTTCATGAGTAACAATGATGGTAAAAATAAAAGTAAAAGTAAATCAAGATACGGGTGTTAGTTGGAAAACGGTTCCTGAGTTACCCATGGAACTACGGAATAAATAGGAAATCCAGGAGGAGGTTTGGGGTTGGATCTCGAAGGAAGAGCTTCATTGTCTGGAAGAGGTATTTCGAGAGCGAGAGGGTGCCTTTGGGTTGGAGATTGGGCCCGAGTTCGTCCATTGATCTCCCCGAGAACTTCTTGTTTTCTGAGATAGAAGGACCGGATTGTCTAGGGTTTTAAATGGTACCAAAATTACGAGGACGGACTTGATGCACGGGGGGAGGGCTGCGTGGCCTCCATTCATGGAAAGGAGGGCACATTATTACCATCAGTTGATTCCGGTTCCAGATGAGTAAAAAAATAAGAAGAAGTAAAATGTTTGTTGGTTTTTCTTTTGATATTGTTTTCTGGAGTATGTTGTGGATAGAAAACTTAATTTTGTTACCATGAAAGGATGAATCTTGTTTTCTGTTACCATTACAATAGTGTTGATGGATAAAAGTATTATATTCCATAAAGACAGCCTACAGTTAAGATTTTACAGTAGCCAGAAAGATAAATAGTCTACTTATTATTTTATTTTGTTCCTTCACCCTATTATAACATGTACAGAGGTAGGTTAATCCTGTGAACAAGGTATTTATTAATAAAACCTGAAATTTAGTTGCCAGCCATATCTACTTCTCTAGTGAAAATAGTTCTGTAGGGTATAAATAGTGGAAACAAACACAGATAGAGGAACGGGAGAACCGTTAACCCTTCAAGCCAGAATTCTGGCTAAAGGGTTGGTCGTCCTCCGCCTTGGAGAAACACGGACATGAATGGCAGTCCGGATGCCTGTACCATTTAAGAAAATATTTAAACCAAATAAGGAAAATACCAAGAACATTAGGAAGTACAGAACCTTCTGGTAGTAGCATCACAGAAATTTTAACTCTACACTAGAAAAATAAAACTCTTAACAACAGATACAGGAAACTTCTAGAATCGATGCGGTGAACGAAATTCCTGAGAAACATAAGAACCCATGACTGGGTGTGAAGTAACTATAGACATCATTGAAAAGATTGTTGAAACAGTAAATAGCTCACGGCCTTATACACAGTATTTTAAAAAAAACAACAACGAAACCTATATGAGAAAGTCGCAGTACCAATGCAACTGGTTCAATCACTAAAACTTACAGGATTTGGTAACAAGTCTTTTATTCAAAAAGAGAATAGTGTGGCATATAACCGTATATATATATATATATATATATATATATATATATATATATATATATATATATATGTTTTAAATTCAAATAGAGAAACAGTTCGGCATATAACCGTATGATATATTCACAGTTAAAACAAAGCAAACCCCACTTAGGAGTAGTCAACAATATACAACTGTCGGCTCAAGGCCGCAAATGATATCAAGAAAACTAGAACAAGAATTCTATCCTGCACGGCATAACTGAAACATATTAGGCTAAACCCGGAGCTGGACCTAGACAGGATGAACATCTAACATGCAGGGGTTAACCCTTTCTCCGCGAGCGAACATGGAAACGACAGGAAATCCGAGCTGGAGTAGGAGGTATGGCAAATACCTGTCATAAGAAAGAGGCCTTAGTCATGCGGAAGGTTATTCTGTTAAAAGAAACAAAAGAATTTAAATATCAATGCTGAAGAACAGAGTCACCCCGGAACGGAGGCAAGTTTGGCTATCTAAAGAGGGATTACCTGTTGTCTTCCGAGTGCTCGTTCAAACACCGGACCTCCGCTGTCCAAAACCCCAAAACGCAAAGAAGATTAGCACTTGAAAGAAATGCACGAGTTCATCGGCCAGAAAAGAGTCTTAAGCTACAGGGTTAAAATAATAATCAGTCTCCTCCATTGGATTCACACAAATTTCAAAACCTGTTCCACGAAAAACGCAGAAGGAACTATGACTGTCAAGAAATGTTACCTGCGTCGAGCGGCAAAACTCTCTGGTCGCTGCATTATCACCACCGTCCCGGAAGGTCTAGAAAACTGGCGATGTAAACCTTGGCAGAGCCACCGCCTCCAGAGCTCTCAACGCGAAGAGAACAATGATGCCGAAAACGGTTAGGGCGCCGAGGGTCATTGCTAACCCTAGGCTCCAGGACCGTGCGATCTTATCAAATCGATGGAGAAGGGCATGCCATGTGTCGGCAGATAGACCCACAAACGTCGAATTCCATTTTCCAAAGTTGCAAGTTGACAATTATAAATGCGGAATTGGATAAACAATTATTCTAGCACTTAATAGCTCTGTGTTATAACAATATTACGTGCCATGATGGAAACGAAAATCCAATATCAACCTATGTTATAAAATCCATAGTACAGCAAATCTTATTAAGTAGTACCGAAACTCATTAATCCAAGAATGATGCCAGCAATGCACACATGTAAGACCGTATCAAATAATATATATATTTAATTGTTGACAGAAATTCGGTGATGATAATTTTTTTTTTACAATGGTAAGTTTTATGGTTGGTTGAGTGTTACAAGTGGTATCAAAGTAGGTTACAACTCTGGAGCCCTATTGGGCCAACTAACGTTAAGAATTGTATGTTACTCATGCACAGTCAATTAATTATTGGAAGGACAAATGAGACGGACACCTTCACAAACACAATCGCTACAGTGAAATATCGGAGAAATGCAGCCTCCACCAGAAGGAAACCCCGAAATGTGGATCCAGCTGGGGATAGAATAGCATCAGAGGTCTAATAGATTGATGGAAGAGCAACAACATCAGACTCGCATTTTACTACACACAGTACAACAGTTGCAGGAAGAGATGGAGAGGGTACGGAAATAAAATGCTAGGATGATGCAGGAGCAAGAGAGGATCTTAAAAAGTCTCTCCGATAAACAGAATCAGAGAAATGAGAATCCCAGTGCTGGCAGAGAATTCCAAGAAAGGGACGATCAACAAACAGGTGAACAAGATATGAACCAAAGAGAAAGAAGTATGTCGCAGCGAAGTAATCATCACAAGAATTTTAATGAGGCTGAATCTGAAAATGAAAATGAACAGAAAACCAGTAAAAGGCAGAAGGTGGAATTACACGAAGAATTCAGAAAGATAAAGGCACCTACATTTGATGGAGAAAAAGAGGAGGTGGCGGAAGCCTGGCTGATTAACATGAACAAATATTTCCAGGTGTATGATTATGACAGTGGACTTAAAGCACGGCTGGCCATTTATCAGTTAAAAGACAAAGCCACCTTATGGTGGGAAGAAGTGAAGAATGTACGGGGATTTGAGGATCAAGATGTGACATGGGAAAAGTTCCAACAGTACTTTAAGGATAAGTACCTGACTGAGCATTTTTATGATGAAAAAGCCCAAGAATTTCATGATTTAAGGCTAGGACAACTGACCATGGACGAGTTCATCACCAATTTTACTGCATTACTGCGTTATGTACCGTACTTAAGAGAAGAGAAGGCCAAAGTTCAAAGGTTTCTGAGAAGTTTACCTGTCCATATGAAGGAGCGTATCGAATTTGAAAATCCTAAGACAATGGATGATGCTATCAGGAAAGCAAGGCTGTGCTATCAGCAAGCGAAAAACAAGATAGATCCCGGAAAAGGATGGCAAACAAGGAAGGATAGCAGAAACAATGCTGGTTCCAAAAGGGGAAAAACCAGTAATTTCCGAAATACCGCCAGAAATTCAATCAATAAACAATTCGGTAGGAATCATCAGTGGGTTATATGGCCTGGGGAAGACAAAACGGTGGAAGCTTCAAGTAAACCTAAGCAACCACAAAATTAGAGGCCACCTCTACAGTGTTGGGGCTGCGGGGCAGTGCATTACTATCGAGATTGCCCACAGCGGGGTAAAACTGAGGCAGTAAATAACCTGCAGGAAGCCTCTACTATGGGAGATGTGGCTCGGAGTATACCCAGAATTAATGCTGCATTGGAGGACCGGCAAGCGGATTTTCAGCCTACCATGATAGAATTAGAAGGTAAATTGCTATCCAAAACTGTTTCTGTTTTAGTAGACCCGGGGGCAAGTCTAAGTTATATAAGTCCTAAACTAGTGGAAGTCTGTAAACTGCCAAGTCAAAAGTTTAAAAAAACCTGGTTGGTCCAGTTAGCCACAGGAGCTAAAAGAAGGGTTAGTGCCAAAATACCGGAATGTGCACTGCAAATTGGCGGACAGCAGCTGGTAGTGGATTTAAATATTTTGCCTTTGGGGTCCTATGATATATTATTGGGTATGGATTGGTTGGAGAAGCATTGGACTCTTATAGACTGTAAGGAAAAGATAGTTTACTACAGAGATCATAATGGTATTCATCAAGAGATTCAAGGCATAAAGAAGCCTGTAAATCTGCGCCCAATTACAGCTTCCCAGATGGGCAAATGTATCAGGAAGGGATGCCAACTTTATGCCATACAAGTTGGATTATCTGAGTCTAAAAGTAAAGCTGCTGCGTTAAAAAATATACCGGTAGTTCAGGAATTTAAGGATATATTTCCTGAAGAAATACCAGGTTTACCACCAAAAAGAGAGGTTGATTTTACGATAGAGCTGCTGCCAGGAGCCTCGCCAGTTTCACGGACTCCTTACCGTATGAGTGTACCAGAACTGACTAAACTTAAGATGCAGCTTCAGGAATTGCTGGATAAGGGGTATATTCGACCCAGTGTGTCACCCTGGGGAGCACCCGTATTGTTTGTTAAAAAGAAGGATGGAACCATGCGCATGTGCATGGATTACCGACAGTTAAATAAGTTAAATGTTAAGAACATGTATCCTCTACCTCGTATTGATGACTTGTTTGATCAGGTGAGAGGGGCCACGGTGTTCTCAAAGATCGATTTGCGATCTGGTTATCACCAGATCCAGATTAAAGATGAAGTTATTTACAAAACTGCCTTCCGAACCAGGTATGGCCACTACGAATTCGTGGTATTACCTTTTGGGTTAACTAATGCACCAGCCACCTTTATGAGGCTGATGCATAGTGTATTCCATCCTTATTTGGACAACTTTGTGTTAATTTTCATTGATGATATACTGATTTATTCTAAAGATGCGGAAGAACACAAAGCACACTTGCGAATGGTGCTGGAAATGCTTAGGAAGCACCAAATGTATGCGAAATTCAGTAAATGTGACTTCTTTAAAGAAAATATACAGTATCTTGGACACGTAATATCTGAAAAAGGCATAGCTGTAGACCCAGAGAAAATCAAGACTATTATGGAGTGGAAGGTGCCACAAAATGTGGCAGATATACGATCTTTTATGGGTCTCGCAGGCTATTACCGGCGATTTATAAAAGGATTCTCAAAGATAGCTTTTCCTATTACCTCTTTGCAAAGGAAAGGGAAAATCTTTAAATGGACCAAAGAATGCCAGGATAGTTTTGAAAGATTGAAGCAGTTGCTGACAACAGCACCTGTGTTAAGTGTGGCAGATCCGAGTAAAGAATTCGAGGTTTGTACAGATGCATGCAAGGAAGGTGTTGGGACTGTTTTATCACAAGAAGTAAAGGTAGTTGCGTACGAATACCGCAAGTTAAAAGATCATGAGCAGCGGTATTCAGCTTATGATTTAGAGCTGACCGCAGTTGTGCATGCACTCAGGGTGTGGAGACATTATTTACTTGGGAAGAAATTCGTATTAAGGACGGATCATAGCAGCCTAACCAGCTATTTTAAACAAACTGACTTAAATTCCCGACAAGCAAGGTGGAATGCTTTTCTGAGTGAGTTTGAAATTGATCTGCAGCACGTGAAGGGAAAGGAGAACAAAGTTGCGGATGCATTGAGCAGGAAGGTGCATAGCATTTATGAATTATACGTTAACCAGGTGGAAACTAGATTTCTAGATCAAATCAGAAAAGAAGCAGATAAGGATCCAGAGTATAAATATTTGTGGCAGCAAACCCAAGAGTCTGAAGGACAAGGGGGATATGAGATCAACCAGGACGGGTTGCTGGTTTTTAAGAAGAAAATAGTCATTCCGAATAGAGTGGAATTAAAAACTATGATACTGGATGAATATCATAGAAGCAATTATGCTGGTCATCCAGGATATCAAAAGATGCTGATAGCCATAAGAAAAGATTACTGTTGGCCAGGCATGAGGAAGGAAATAGCAAGTTATTTAACCAAGTGTTTAGAATGCCATCAAGTAAAGGTGGAGCATCGGCATCCAACGGGATTAATGCAACCTACACCCATACCTGAGTGGAAATGGGAGGTGATTTCACTGGACTTTATCACCGGGTTACCAAAGTCAAAGCGAGGAAATGATTCCATAATGGTAGTTGTGGATAGACTAAGTAAATCAGCACATTTCATACCTGTTCCGTCCACCTATAAGACAGTACAAATAGCAGACTTATTTATGCGTGAAATCTTCAGACTTCATGGCATACCTAAGACCGTCATCTCGGACAGAGATGTAAAATTCACATCAACTTTTTGGAAGACACTGTTTACGGGGTTAGGAACTCAAGTACATTTTAGTACTGCATACCACCCGCAAACAGACGGCCAGACCGAGCGGGTGAATCAGGTACTAGAAGACATGCTGAGAATGTATGTCATGCAGCAACCAGTTAAATGGGAAGAGTATCTACATTTGATAGAGTTCGCCTACAACAACGGTTACCAAGAATCATTAAAGATGAGTCCGTTCGAAGCGCTTTATGGACGGTAGTGCAGGACTCCCATCAACTGGAGCAGCCCAGAGAATAAACTCATGCTAGGACCAGACATGCTAGCAGAAATGGAAGCTGAAGTGAGGAAAATTCGACAGAATTTGAAAGCAGCACAGGACAGGCAGAAAGTGTATGCGGATAAGAAAAGGTCTTATCGTGAATATACAGTTGGAGATCATGTATATGTCAGGATTAAACCAAAGAAAAGCACATTAAGATGGGCATCTTATGCAAAATTAGCACCCCGATTCTGTGGTCCTTTCCAAATTCTGGAGAGAGTGGGACCGGTGGCGTATCGTTTAGCTCTTCCTAGTCATATTCGGGTGCATAATGTTTTTCATGTATCGTTATTGAAACGATATGTCCATGATACCAGGCATATTATTCATTGGCAGAACATACATGTAGTGCATGAGTATGATCACTAAATAATGATGCGATATTATAACTTATTTAATTAACATAAGTTTATTTTGTGCAGGTAGAACCAGACGGGGAATTTCTGGTCGAGCCACACATTATAATCGACCGGAGGGAAATCATGCTCCGGAAACGAGCCATCACCCAGGTTAAAGTGCAATGGAAGCACTTTGGACCTGAGGAAGCTACCTGGGAAGATGAAAGTTTTGTTTGTGAAGCTTATCCTGAGCTTTTTACTGAATTGGAATAAAAACACCGAGGATGGTGTTCTCGTCCAGAGGGAGAAAACTGTAACCACCGTTTTAGTGGAAACAAATGGTTAGACTGTTTTGTTTTATTAATTAAGACTTATGTTTATTTCAATTAGAATATTGAACAAAAAACCAAAATTTACATTGATACAGATTTACTGTGAATTAGTTTCATGAGTAACAATGATGGTAAAAATAAAAGTAAAAGTAAATCAAGATCTGGTGTTAGTTGGAAAAACAGTTCCCACAGTTACCCATGGAACTTTGGAATAAATAGGAAATCCAGAGGAGAGTTTGGGGTTGGATCTGTGAAGGAAGGAAGAGAAACTCTGTTAATCTGGAAGAGGTATTTCAGAACAGAGGGTGCACTGGGTTAGAGATTGGACCGGTTCGTCCCGTGATCTCCCCAGAACTTCTTGTTTTTCCCTGGAATAGAAGGACCGGATTGTCCTAAGTTTCTGTCCAGTACTCTGAGTATTACAGAGACCCAGACTTGATGCACGAGGGGAGCTGCGTGACTGCTCGTCAGCTCATGGAAGGGAGGCACATTATTACCATCAGTTGATTCCAGTTCCAGATGAGTAAAAAAATAAGAAGAAGTAAAATGTTTGTTGGTTTTTCTTTTGATATTGTTTTCTGGAGTATGTTGTGGATAGAAAACTTAATTTTGTTACCATGAAAGGATGAATCTTTTTTTCTGTTACCATTACAGTAGTGTTGATGGATAAAAGTATTATATTCCATAAAGACAGCTTACAGTTAAGATTTTACAGTAGCCAGAAAGATAAATAGTCTACTTATTATTTTATTTTGTTCCTTCACCCTATTATAACATGTACAGAGGTAGGTTAATCCTTTGAACAAGGTATTTATTAATAAAACCTAAAATTTAGTTGCCAGCCATATCTACTTCTCTAGTGAAAATAGTTCTGTAGGGTATAAATAGTGGAAACAAACACAGATAGAGGAACGGGAGAACCGTTAACCCTTCAAGCCAAAATTATGGCTAAAGGGTTGGTCGTCCTCTGCCTTGGAGAAACACGGACATGAATGGCGGTCCGGACGCCTGTACCATTTAAGAAAAGATTTAAACCAAATAAGGAAAATACCAAGAACAGTAGGAAGTATAGAACCTTCTGGTAGCAGCATCACAGAAATTTTAACTCTACACTATAAAAATAAAACTCTTAACAGCAGATACAGGAAACTTCTAGAATTGATGCGGTGACGAAATTCCTGAGAAACATAAGAACCCATGACTGGGTGTGAAGTAACTATAGACATCATTGAAAAGATTTTTGAAACAGTAAATAGCTCACGGCCTTATACACAGTATTTTAAAAAAAACAACAACGAAACCTATATGAGAAAGTCGCAGTACCAATGCAACTGGTTCAATCATAACAAGAAGCTTACATCCAATGGTGCGAGAAGTCTTTTATTCAAAAAGAGAATAGTGTGGCATATAACCGTATATATATATATATATATATATATATATATATATATATAAGTTTAACTCAAAAAGAGGAATAGTTCGGCATATAGCCGTATGGTTTATTTACAGTTAAAAACAAAGCAAACCCCACTTAGGAGTAGTCAACAATATACAATTGTCGGCTCAAGGCTGCAAATGATACCAAGAAAACTGGAACAAGAAAATTCTATCCTGCACGGCATAACTGAAATATTTTAGGCTAAACCGGAGCGGAACCTAGACAGGATGAACTTCTAAACTTTTCGCCAAAGGCAGACCAAGGGAACAGTTCCTTCGAGAACGGAGTACCTGTGAAACGCATGCAGGGGTTAACCATTTCTTCGCGAGCAAACATGGAAACGATAGGAAATCCGAGCTGGAGTAGGAGGTATGGCAAATACCTGCCATAAGAAAGGCCTTAGTCATGCGGAAAGTTATTCTGCTAAAAGAAACAAAAGAACTAAATATCAATGCTGAAGAATAGAGTCACCCTGGAACGGAGGCAAGTTTGATTATCTAAAGAGGGATTACCTATTGTATTCCGAACCTGCAAGTGCTCGTTCAAACACCGGACCCCCGCTGTCCAAAACCCCAAAACGCAAGGAAGATTAGCACTTGAAAGGAATGCACGAGTTCGTCGGCCAGAAATGAGTCTTAAGCTACAGGGTTAAAATAAAAATTAGTCTTCTCCATTAGAATCACACAACTTCAAAACCTATTCCACGAAAAAACACAGAAGGAATTATGAATGTTAAGAACTGTTACCTGCGACGAGCGGCAAAACTCTCTGGTCGCTGCATTAGCATCATGGTCCCGGAAGGTCTAGAAAAACAGCGATGAAAACCTTTGGCAGAGCCACCGCCTCCAGAGCTCTCAACGCGAAGAGAACAATGAATGACGAAACGGTTAGGGCACCGAGGGTCATTGCTAACCCTAGGCCCCAGGACCGTGCGATCTTATCAAATAGACGGAGAAGGGCATGCCATGTGTCGGCAGATAGACCCACAAACGTCGAATTCCATTTTCCAAAGTTGCAAGTTGACAAATATAAATGCGGAATTGGATAACAATTATTCTAGCACTTAATAGCTCTGTGTTATAACATTATTACGTGCCATGATGAAAACAAAAATCCAATATCAACCTATGTTATAAATCCATAGTACAGCAAATCTTATTTTGTAGTACCGAAACTCATTAATCCAAGAATGATGCCAGAAATGTACACATGTAAGGCCGTATCACATAATATATATATTTAATTGTTGACAGAAATTCGGTGATGATAATTTTTTTTTTACAATGGTAAGTTTTATGGTAGGTTGAGTGTTACAATCCCAATTAAGACCAAATTCCAAATTAATATTAAGATTTTGCAAGTGGAGATTTAATACATCACATCATTTCTGTAGGATGGAAAGAATTATAGTATAGACAAAATTTTACGCGTGGATAAATAACGTTAATCCATGAAAAGATCCCAATTAAGACCAAATTCCAAATTAATATTAAGATTACGATTTTGCAAGTGGAGATTGAATACGTTATTGAATAAGCCTGACACTAGATTTTCACATCATTTCTGTAGGATGGAAAAAATTATAGTATAGTCAAAATTTTAACCGCGGAGTTTGATATAATGACAATTACTACATCGAGTGAGAACCGTTGGATGGAGATTGTTTTATGAGTTTCTTTCCGTTCCGTTCTATTATTAGGAATTTTTTTTACCAAGTTTGGCTAGTGAAATATGACTTGGGATTGAACTTTTCATTACTTGGTTTTACCACGGCTTGCCAATATGTGCCTATTGTGCAATATTGTAATATTTATTTTATTAGATGTTTAGGATTCAATCTTAAATTAATTAGATATGAAATAAAATTTTCAATGGTTTTGCTTAAAAAAAATTGTAATTAAATTTTTTATTAAGGTTTGTATTTTTGTTAAATCTGGATATGTTTATTTTTTTAATATTTTTTTTATCAAAATTCTCTCTCTTCTTAAATGTTATAATTTTTATATATTTAAAAAAATTCAATTGTTCTATAATATTTATACAAGAATCTAATTGCAATTGCTAAAAAAAACAAAAGTAAAATTGTGATCATAACAATGAAAAAATGATTAATTAGTATTATTTATAAATTACATATCAATCAAACAATATAAATTAAATCTTGATAAAAAACAATTTATAATAAATATCAAAATATTTATTTCATCATACATCCAAAGTTACTAAAATTAAAGTCATAATAAAAAATAATTAAATTATTTTTTTATTGATAATAATAATAATAATTAATGATAAAAGAATTAATATAGAAGTTAAATATATGTACATTTTAAAAAAACCATGTAACATGATTCTTAACCATGAAGAATTACTCTCACTTTATTATTGAGATTGTTAATATGTAAATAGGTTTTGTTATGGTACAATTGTTTATCAAAACGACATGCCCAAAAAACCATAGCTCATTTCATATGACACTTGTTTTCTAATTAATGAAATTAATTAAAAAGATAAAAAAAGGCCTAACTACATTGGAAATAAATCTCACCATTTAATTTGTGTATACTACTAAGAATATTCTATGGAGGTTAAATCCCTACCATCGACCTAATAATTATTGATAATTAAATTAAAATTGGAATAATCCTATTCTAAAATAGACATCACTATTGACATAATAAATAATGCCTTTCATGAGAGAATAAATTTGAACTAGGTTGCACTTAGAATATTCACACATAGGAATCAATAGTAAAAAAATACTCTTGTAATTAGTCCTCCTCATGAGAGAGCTACTGTGCACTAGGAACATGCACACAAGTAGTAGCTCATAAACAATGAGTCCAAACTGAAGAAATCACTCGCACATAACAACGGAGTAGTCTTTAAGTGCCACTTTTTGGAGTTTCTAGGAGATTTCTTTTCGGGATATTTTTTGGCCAAATCTTGATTTGTGTTGTTCAAACTATTTTGCTGACTGCATATATGGATTCAAAACCCTCGAAAACCACTAGAGAACTTCTATTGTGAAGAGTTCACCTATCAAACTTGTTCTTTCATGAATCTATGTCAGATTCTAGACAGATTAGATATTAAAATAAACCAGAAAACTTTCCAAAAAATCACACTTAAAAACTATCCACATAAGAAGCCTCAATTAACTTGCCATGCACAAACAAAGAACCCATCCATACATAGCTATGCACATGTATGAATACATAACCATATATCTATGGAGTGATGAGTTAGTGGTGCATATATAATTATACTCTACTCTAGTTATTGAAGGACAACTGATGCATAACTCAAGGAGGAGTTGCAACAGGTATAGAAAGAGAATATTCTAGTTATTGAAGGACAACTGATGCATAACTCAAGGAGGAGTTGCAACAGGTATAGAAAGAGAATATTCTAGTTATTGAAGGACAACTGATGCATAAATTAAGGAGGAGTTGGAACAGGTATAGGAGGAGAATATTCTCACAGGAAGAGGAATATCTGTGACCAATCACACTTTATAACCATGAACTATAAAACTTAGAAAAGGGTGAACTAAATAAATATACACGTACAAAAATACCATACTAAAGAAGAATAGAGATGTGTACAATAAATGGCTTCCAACAATTACCAATCCATCACAACTATGCATGAGAGGCTTATAAATGGGAAACCTGAAACTATTGCGATCGAATCGTATGTGGTGGATGTACCACAATGGAATACAAGAGAGAAAATGTGTTTATTCGTAGATACCATCATTGAATCCAATATTCAGACTTTGGTTCGCGTCTTTGAGCGCCTAATCAACACAAAGAATTCCTTATATTCTTGCAGGTTATAGTACTGGTTCGTGAAGATTTGTTTATTCATTCTTCTTTGTTTTTCTCTTGCGAAATGGTTTTCACCAAATCCTATAGTTGGGCCAACATGAGGTTGCGCCAGAGACTCCAATTAAACCTCCCTCTCCAGTTTTGGCTCCACCTGATGCTTAGGTCGATGATGTGGATATTTCTGATTATTCTGGCCTTGAACAACAATTCAATTCCTTCAGCGATTGCATGTGTGAAATCCCTAAACCTCCATCGCCTCACGTCACCAGGAGTAGGGTAAATGACACTTTATTTCATCATACTGAATTAAAAACAAAAGTGAAGAAACATACTGAAAATGTTAACGAGCCAGATACTGACCGTGATACAAAAACTACATGTCAAGAAATGAACAGATAATGTAAAAAAAATATCGAGTCTAATGTCAAGATTAAGCAAAAAGAATGAAAAATATCTGGGATAAGGTGAAATATGTCAACAAGTGCTCTAGTTAAAGAGGTCTTCATTGATCTCAAAGCTAATACAAAGCCCGCACCTAAAAATACCAAGCTTGAGACTCGAGAAAGCCACATTTTATATGATAATAAACATGATACAATTGAAATTGATAGGGACACTGGGAGTGCTCCTTTTGAAGGTTTTTTTAGATCTATACTCGCATCAACCGTTCATGTTCACTGTACCACGTTCGAACGGTTGAGTTAATCAGCTTATGCAAGAAAATGAAAAACTCAAGGATTCCCGCCAAGCTAAGGAAACACATCGAGAACAAAAATCTTCCAGTTGAGTAAACAAATAAATGAATTCAGAAGCACACATTGTAGTAATTTCATCATAGTTCAAAGAAATTATTTCTCTGAATCTTTGATGATCTGAATGATTCTAAACAAAGGTTTTGTATTATTATGTATGTCCCGGCCTTTGGAGAGGTTAAGGTATGTTTTTGTTATGAATTTAGTTGCTAAAACTAAAAGGGTGTTACATAATCAAAGTTTTTTTTAGCAACCCTCATTCTTGATTATGTTGAATAGTAATTTTTCCTTCTTAATTTTTCATAGGTCTATATATTGCTTCAAACATTGCTCATCTTTTGTGGATCATATATCTGTGGATAACCTCCAACTACTACGGATATGGAAAAAAGATTTAGGTTAGTTCCCGTTTTTATTTTTTTTTATCCATTGGGATACGGCCAACAGGCCAAACAAACAATTTTTGTTATTTTAGAAATAGAGAGATTCAATTTTCATATTTGTTTTTCATAGTTAATAAAAATACTCTTATATGACCTCCTATTTTATAGTGAAAAGGAGGAAACCTATAGTATTACAGAGAGTATGAGAAAATAAAAGTTTATTGAGATATACATGTTTGCAATATTTTTGAATTTCACTTTGAGTTGTAAGACTTGATTTTATTCCGTTAAATTCTAATGGTGTCTTCATCATTTCATAGTCATTGATATTACTATATATTGACTTCTGTGTGATTTTATTTCTTGCCATATACCTGATAGAAATCATTATTTGTGTGGTTTGATTCCATAAACAACTAGCAACTTATTATTTTTATTTTCCTCCCACATTGATTCAGTTTTCGTACGTTATTGGACGATCAACATCACCTCTTGTGAATTGCATCCTGAGGTAGGCAATCACTCTAAGAATATACATCCTGAGGTAGGCAATCAATCTAGGAATATACATCTAGTTCAGATTTTTGTGGTTTTTATTATAGAGGTTTGGAATACAAATTATTTCATCTTTTCATATAAATTGGATTAATGTGTTTTAGTAGTTCTAGAAATTATATTTTCATTTTGATTATTTGTTTGTTGGTTTGATTTATAAATAAATAATTTGATAATCATTTCTTCTATATTATTATTGGACTGACTCTTTGTATCTCAGTCGAGTAGTGGTAACCAGGTTCTATATGTTAAATA